>UCOK01006743.1:0-15667 GCA_900474325.1 Synergus umbraculus
TATATATATATATATATTATTTTATATATTAAATAATTAATAATGTAAATAAAAAATTACATATTAAATATTTATTTTGGTCGACATTACATCGATAGATCATTTAAAATGACTAATTCAGATTAAGAGCAAATCTATTTGCTTCACAAACTGATTTCTTTTAGTTTGAACAACTTCGTAAGCGAAAAAATGTTCTCAGATTTAAAATTTTAATATCTTAATTTATTAGAACATTAATATCTTCTGTTATTAAAACGTAACATCTCTAAAAAGTCGATATATTACACTATAATATCTAGATATTATGTGATAATTTTCAGATTTTTAATATTGTTCTTAATATCCAAGATAAAATATTAAAATCTCATCCATTTCATTTGCTTTGCGGGTTGATAAGCATTTTAATTTATAATACAAACTAATTACAAAAAAAATTCCTAAAAAAGAGAAAAATCTTGGCGTAAAACGAGTAAAATCTTGGCGACTTGGAGTAAATTTTGAAAAATTTGGTTAAAGCGAGATTGTGAAAATTTTTCCGTTGGTAGTTTAAACATGTGCGGGAGTGCGTGCATGTAAGGGAGAAGAAGTAAAGAGAAGAGATGCGAGAAGGCGAGCTGGCAGCTGTTGGGCGCGTGCGGCGTCGAACCATTTAAGGCGCGATCACCGGACGCCCGGCGTCGCAACGTCCCTCCCCCACCCCCAACTCCGTCACCTTACGTGCTCGACCGACCCCCGCCCCGAAACCCCTTTTACAGACTCTCCACACCCCTTTTCAAGTCGAGAGCACTGTATCGCCTCAAACTCTCAAGTAGAAACACTATTAATGCTTTTTCGCCAAACTCCTGATAAGAACGCATTTAAAAATCCACATCGAATATTACATTGCGCTGGAGTTGAAAATATTACGAGAAATTTTATTCCTCAAACATATTTTCAAATTTTATTATTCTTTTAATTTTATTATTTCAATATTATTTCGGTTTAATATCTAGGTCATTTCATAAAACTTTCCAGATATTAACCGGTAAAATTCATTTTTCTGAAGAATAAAATTCAAAAGGTTACAAGAATTTTTCCACGTAATGAAATTTGTATCAGTAAGGGAAAGAATTTTACACACAAAAGAAAAAGTTACTAGTTTTCATCATTTGTTTATATTAAAATACCGAACCGGAAGTGTTAAAGTTTATTCTGTGGAATTTCGAGGATCTAAACGTGTGTTAGTTTTCTTTGGCAGTCGTCGATTTATTGACTTTGAGAATTTAGAGTAGGTAACGTTGAGCGAGGGTGACATTTTCAAAATGAATAATAATTTTCAATATTTTTCAATTCGACCCTATATGACAGAATAAATATTTGAGAATAATTATAAAATGTGTTATCGTACGGAATATTCATCTAGGATATAAACTGATATAAGCTGATAGCTGATCATCTAGTCATCTAGAAAAAGGAAGCCTTTCTTTACTTTAAAATTTATTTCATAAACATACTTCATAGGAAGTCCCTACTTTCAAAATTCTTCATGAATATTAATTCGTGAAAGAAGTGCTCAAGTACACACTTAAACCCATGAATGTATTGGATGAAGAAAAGCTAATGACGTCAGTTGAATCATATAGACTCAATCGATAGTGCTTTGTACATGCGTACGTCAAAACGAAAGTTTTATGAAACGTCTGGTATAGTTATAATTATTGTCCTTAGATTCGAATATTATGTCCTGATAATAAAAGCAGAGATCAATTTTTTTAAATTTAAAAGGATTAAGGAAACCCTATTCAATTAAAAAGTGTTATGGGGGTGCATCACTTTTGAAGCTACCAAATTTGGGTGGCTCATCCCCTTAAATCGTTTGATAAGAAAAAATACGTATAATTTCTTTTTAGTGGACTAAACTCGGCTAAAACGTATATCAAGATATTAAAATTGGTAAGAAACACCCGGAGTACCTTCCTTCTAAGGTGAATTTGTAATTGGCTTAGAATCAACATATTGTCTGCATATAGTCTTGAGTCGAATGACCAGCCGTGGGAACCTCAATAGAAATACATTATACGACTAACACACATAATTCATTGCAAGTTTCATTTCTATTTCCACGTTACTCGTATCTATAAATTCCGGGAGGAGTTTAGAAATAAGTATGTGTAGCTTAAAAGAGCACAATGTAAATAGACCTTTATGACTGATGTTTTACTACTAATTTTCAAGATCGAGATACTAAAAAATTAAAGTTTCAACAAGGATGGGTTTCTCAGCTTGTTTTATTTCATGAAACAAAATAAACGTAATTTTTAAACACACACCAAAAGAGGGAGTCAAATATACAAATCTACACTGAGAAACTCTGTGTTAGAAAAATTACTAATATCGATAGCAAGTAGGAGCAAAATCCCAAAATTGAGACATTTTAATACAGAAAATTTATTTTCTGTATTAAAATGTCTCAATTTTGGGATTTTGTCCTTACTTGCTATCAATATTAGTAATTTTTCTAACATAGAGTTTCTCAGTGTATGCTACTGTGTAATGGACCTTTGCGATTTCATGGTGTCCACAAGATTAAATTTTTCAATTTCCCTGACATTTCCCCGTTTTAAAGGTAAATAAGTTTTTAATAATGCGCTAAAATTAAAATTGAAAACAATCCAGGAAAATATGTTGAATTTCCGCTAGTTTCACCCGAGCTATTTCAAAAAGGATTAACTAGATGATAGATTTTCCTGTCGAAATTTGATTAGATAGAGTTCACGATTTCGAAGCCTCAGACATAGATCTCTTCATTCGGAATTCAATGGATTGTAGAAAACCAATAGGATTATTAGATCTAGCGAGAGTGGCTTTATATGTAAGGGTGAGTAAATGACATAGAAACCGTTCTCGTCAATACTGATTTTTATCTTCCTGAACATTTGAGTGAAATAAATATAAAATGCCCAGTTCCATCTACAGAAAGTATAACTGAAATCTGAATTGCTCTTACAAAACTAGTGATACATTTCTGAATAAAATGCATTGAAACAACATCTTCAAACACATCTGCAAAGATATTGAAGAATAAAGAAGTGAGGACAGATTTGAAAGCTGAGTGAGTGGATAATGGCAACTAATCTCGATGTTATTCACCCTCTGGTTATCATCGATTGACGCTTTCTCGAGTCTCTAGTTGACAATTGGATTAAATCGAAGGTGAAAAAGTCGACCCTCGATAAAGGCAAGCATATACTGCGCACAATATAATACTGCAATTAGCTCATGTTTCCGTGTAATTTCTTTGGCTTTCAAAAGCGAGGGGTTGGGATCTGAGTATATGCAGAGGCGGCAGGTAGGTGTGATATATAGATAACATATAAGAGATGCGAACTGGGCTGTACGGTTGGTGAGACAGGTGAACGAAGGACAGCCCCACAGCAGAGAATACAGAGTATACAGCTAACAGAACGTAGGCAGATACCCCTACATGCATGTTATATAGCTGAACGATCATGTATGAGGCGTACAGGTAAAACTCAGGTAAAAGAAACGTTACCATGGAAACGACCATGGCCACCCTCAATCAATATACGTGATGGGGTGTCGGTTCGGTCGGTGACGCAGGCAAAAGGCCCACGTGGTCCTATCGCCACGTGCAAGACCTCCATTCTTAGGGTGACTCCACAATGTGACCTAAGACTATTAGTACGTATTATCAGGTATTATCTGTATTATCTCCTGGTATCTCTGTAGGTCTCTCTCTACAATAGCACTTAAGCTTGCTCTGATTCGCTGAAGCGCGACGCATACAATTACGCTAAACGTCAGGAAGGGCCAATCAGAAGGAAGTCTGTTTAAAATCCTAAACTCTGTTGGCTCTTCTTGACGTTTAGCGTATGAGAGAGCAAACTTATGTGCTATTGTAGAGAGACCTTAAATTTATCTATAAAATAATTATGGAGCAATTGACTTTGATAAAGATATATTCTGGGTGGCTACAAGATTCAATTTTTTTATTTTCCTGACTTTTCCCTGACTTTCAGACAAATTCCCCTGACAGAAAAGTATTAACAATGCGAACAAATTTTCAGTGAAATAATTTTGAAATTTATCAAAAATTTCGTGTAATATCATTTTAAATCTTTCTAAATTTACAATCACTTCACAATACTTCAAATTCCGAAAAATCTCTCAAATTTACGACAACCTTAGAATTTTGTTAAAATTCATTGAAATTTCTTGAAATTCCTAAAAATCACTTAAAATTTCCTACAATACTTCAAAATTCAACAAAATCTTTTTAAAATCTCTTAAAAATACGTCAAAATCTCTTAAAATTATTGAAAACTTATTGAAATCCTTTAAAATTCACTGAAATTTTTTGAAATTCCCAGAAAAATCTTTAAATTACTTAAAATTTCAGTATAATATTTAAAATCCTATAAAATGTCATAAATTCTTTAAAATCTATTAAAATTCCATGAAATCCTTTACAATTTCACAAAATCTTTAACAAATTATAAAAATGTCTTGAAATCCTTTAAAATTCTATAAGGAACTTTGAAATTTCCTAAAATACATTAAAACCTCTAAATAAAAATTCTTGAAATCTTCTTGAAATTTCATAAAATTCTACAAAATCTTTTATAAATCATAAAAATTCTTTAAAAGTGCAATCAAATCCCTTACAATTACTCTAAAAAACAAAATTTTTTTAAATTCTTACAAACCTTTTAAAATCTTTTAAAATTCCACGAGAATACTTATAATATGTACCTTAAAATTTCTTAATTAAAACTCTTCCAAATTTCTTAAAATCCTCTATAATTCCATAAGCAACTTTTAAATTCTTTAAATTAGGTAAAAATATCCTAAAATTTTGTAAAATTCGACAAAATCTTTTAAAAACCATAAAAATCTCATGAAATCCTTTAAAATTCTTTGAATTCTCTAAAATTTCTTTAAAATCTCTTAAAATTATTGAAAATCTCTTGAAATCATTATAGAAAATCCAAAGAATTTCAAAGAATATGCATAGAAATTCTTTGGAATCCCTCGAAATCCTTGAAAAGTTTCTAAAATCTTTTAAATAAACTATAAAATCTACATATGCAATACGACAAAAATAACATATCACGAATGTCAATTTCTATTTACCCTGACAGCTACTCGCATTTTCCTGGCATTTCCCTGACATTTCCCTGACATGTGGCCACCCTGCATATATAATATATACATATAATCAAATTCCTACCGAAATTTAAACAAGAAACCAAGCTTATGTTGAAGTTCAAAATATATATGTACTTTTAAAAATTCAATTAATTTCTCACTTCGCTAGGTGACTGAAAAGTTCTGAACATTCAAATGAACGAATTTTTCGTATTGATGGTATTTTAAACTATAATTAATATAATTATTTACTTTCTTCTTATTTGCATTGAAAATAACTTTGTATTAAAGAAACTCCTAATGATAATTTTTATTTTTAGTTGGAACAATATTTCTGAATAAAATAGAATGTAAAAATATTTCGTTCACTTGAAAGTTAAAAACTTCTAGTACATCTCCGCTGTTAAGTTATCTTCTTGTCTGCTATAATTTATAGAGAAATCGATTTTTTCAGTATTTTGTTAATAATTTTGAAGGGGTGGGGCGAGTTGGAAATTAATCCCGTATTTTCCAAGAGGAATCTAATAAATATCACGGTCTGATGATACGAGATGATATCTTAAGTTACACTCTGAAGCCAGTCTTATACCTGTTTCTCCTTAAGTCCTTACGTAGTACAAACTCATACGGAAAATTCACGTGCCAAAACATTCGGCACGTGTATTTAAAGGCTCCTTATTATTCAATTGGAAGCCTATTAGACTGATAATAGTGATTTGCGTCAGATGTATTAATGTTCAGATCAATTATAAGAGCTTTTGAGAACCTAGGTTGCAACCGCCGCTAAAATTTCACAATGAATTGTCTGGATTGATTGTTTTGATTATTTGGACCAAAAAAACACTTCCTTTTCAAGAAAACTATTATTTGGTACTTTCCATGCTTCATATTAAAAAAATTATATTTGCCTTGATTCAAAATCTTCTCGTCCACGAAGAAACTCATCGACTATAATATTTACTTTTCTTCTTAATGTATGAGTGAAGTCTAGGTTAACAAAACTTGCATAACACCTCCCAATTATCAAGTCTGACGCCGCGTTTATATTTCGATCGTCATGAAAAATCGTGCGCTACTCGCAAATAAAGTGTCTTATCGACATTCTGATGTGACTGCCTATCCAGCTAATTAATCGTCATGTTAACGACAACATTAAAGCTTAGTTTGTGTGTACCTTCACTTCTGCATCTCGCAAACCAAAAGTGATCTTATCACTAACAGTAAAAGTGATATTTCTGCTTATAGGCATGCGGAAGACGAAAGAGAAATGAATAGTTGAGTAGATACTATATATGTACTTTCCTATAAATGCAACTAGGATAAAAATCTACTTGCTTCAAACACTTTATAATTAACTTAAGCCATTTTTGAATCTATACATCAACTCGAAAAACTCTCTCAATCTAAATTAATGAGAAGTTAATGATGAAATAGTGTTGATTCATTAATGAATTCAACTTAGAGCACTTTTACTATCAATTAAAACTATTAATTCACAGTAAAAAAAATGCTAATTAATTTAAGTAAGGGTAATTCAGATTATTAATTCTTACTAATTCAGATTGAAAGAATAGAAATATCTCAACTTAAAATTGAATCTGTACTGTAGAAAAATGTCTAGATTTCACAAAAGGCTTAAGAATAATAAATAAAAGATGGGGTTCTTTGAGAAGATCACGAGTGAATTGTAAAAGATAAAATCATCCCAGAGACAAGGTTAACGGCGGAAACATAAAGAGTAAGCTTATTCATTGTTGGCAACTTTCAACATTATTTTCCCCTTACTGTGAGACACAAGTTCGAACTTTATTTCAAATATTAATCAAAGGTATGAACTAAGGAAAGAAGGATATCCGAACTTTTCTCACCAATTCCACGTTTCCCACCTTTATCATTCCTTACGTCAATGACCAAAATAGTCGATAAGCCGATTACAAACACTAACGCCTTCGTAATTCAATTATTTTCGCTCATTTTTCATGAAACGTCCTATATTTCCAAAAGGATCTCGAACAAAAATCACATCTTGTTGAGATTAAATTTTCCTGCTTCTATATACGGTTCTGATTTCCTCAACGGTTTCAATCAATCTTCCAAAATGCATTATACAGTCCTAAATCGATTCCTTAAAAAGAAAACAGAATTAGCAAAATTAAAGAAAGCCTATGAGATTTTGATATTTTTTAAGGAAGAAGATCAATATTTTAGCAGTCAATGTTGTCGATACTTCAGCATCAGTTAGGAGTTTTGGTAATAAGAAGGAGTCAACGTTTAGGTCATGTTCTACACAAATTTTCATATCTTGGGGGCCCTGTGTTGAATATAGCTTTTGTATCGTAAGGTCAAACGATCTATTGTCATGAACCTGGTATTATGTTATCTAATGTGTAGGTCTAGGTTCTGCAAGATCACCTGATAAGCTTGCATCTGATAAACTCTAACGTGTGTACCGAAATCGCCACATTACAGAGCTGACAAATAAGAAAATTGATAACTTCCGTAAAGAAAGAATTGCTAATTGTTATAATAGTAAATTAAAGAATCTCTACAAAATAACAATAAAATTCTTTCATAAAATTCAAGTTCTGTTTTCGGACTGATGAAAGACTCGTAAAAGTACACACAAATAGCATTTTTTCCAGACATTTTGATTTCAAACATTTTAAAGTAGTTAAGTATGCAAAGTGAATTTAAAACAAAAAGAAGATAGGAATATGTATTGTTAGAAAATGTTTAAATTTTCCCATGAATAGAATATGTATCTTCATATTCATATTAAATATTATTATCCGTCTTCAAAACAAGTAAACAAGATTACTTGCATTTACATAAATACGATTAATTTTCTACTTTACCGATGCAAAGTACAACAGAATTAGCAGATGGCGACATCATGCACAGATCTCGTATGTAAATTCTCAAAATGTGTATGTCACAAATTCAAAGAACATTAAAAATTGTAAGAAAAGTTTTCTCACCTTATTTATACTAATTGTTCCCTTTCACATTTTCCCTTTGCGTGTTCACGATTTCTCTCTATCAAATGTAAATTACCACAATTAATATATAAATCACATATGTGAAGATATGTTCCTTTTATATATGGAAATGTACTTGAAAGGAACTTTTTTCAATGATAAAATTAATTACAGAAATAAAATATACCTCTCTCATTACTTTGTTACTACCTAAGCTTCAAACAAATAAGAAAATTCATAGCTTGACGCAAAACTTATTATTACTCTTAACATTGTGATAATACCTATTTTACAGAAGTATTCCAGCTGTTTAAATTTACATATTATCAACGTGTACACTACCGTTTTTATTATAGGTATTTCCAGAAAAAACAATAGGAAACGAAAATAGTAAATATAAAAACAACTTTTGTGTCGGGAAAATGATTTACTCTTTATAAAGCGAAAAAAAAACATTGCTATCAAATAGAAGATATGACTTTTAATCAGAATAATATATGAAGAAAACATGTACCAGAAGTTTTGAACGGTCAAAACTTCAACCAAATAAGAAAATCATTTTCTTACTGGAATTTATATTAAATAACTTAAACTAGACCATCTAAATTCAGATAAACAACATCAAAGTAGATTTGAGGACATGTGTTTCATCTAATCATAAGGGTAAATTTAATTTCGCTAACTTTACGCACGCAATAATAAATATTTTGTGTCAAAACTAGGTAATTTATCTCAGTTTCATACAGAAGTAGATACCGAGTTTTAGTGAAAAATATTTATTATTGCAAAGGTAAATTTGGCGAAACTAAATAATTGCTCTTATGGTAAAGTATTACATGCCCTTAAATTAAATAACGAACTTCATTGAATGAATAAGTTGTTTGTTATTTTGTTAAATTTCTAATATGTACGTTATGTTATCTTTTGAAAACAGAAAATAGAAAAGCACTTTACGGATTTTTTTACAGCTAATAAGTGTGCTGTTTTTCAAAACAATAAATAACATTAGATTATAGAAGAAAATGAGATATTGTCTACCAATATTTAAGATATTATTTCAACACATGAAAAATTCGCTGGATAACGTTTTTCACAAGAATCACATAATCATATTCCAATCTTATCAGCAAAGTATTAATTCTGAGGACTTAAAATTTTAAAACTAAAGTTATTGACAAGAAAAATATTCAATAATCCAAAAAAATCTGGTCTTAAATATCGAACGAGTTAGAAACATTTGAATACGTGAAATCTACAGAGCATGGCAAAACGGAAAAAGTTTTGCGATTTGTCTACATTTTCAAGCTTTCAAGATGTTGAAAATATTGACATGAACCATAGAAAAGTTGAAGAATTAAGATATGAAATATAGAGAGAAAAGAGGAATGAATCTGTAGGAAAAACACAGTAATAAGACGGCGAAGCGTTATATTTTTCTTGTCTGCACCATCCAGTAGTGTGCAAACAAGATCAATATATCTCGCATGACAACATAAGTACATCGATACATCTTTCGAAAAGAGCAAAACTGGATCTCCAGAGAGTTAAGCTTTCTCTTTGAAGATCCAGCAGATGCAAATAGCGGACTCTGGCAAGGAAAAACAAGCGGGAGTGAAGCTGATTTTTTGCCAAAAACGAAACTCAATGTCATATGTATACCGAAGGCCATGTCCAACAGACAGGCTGCACATTGTCGACTAAATTTCGAATTGATAAACATGACAAAGAATTTTGGCTACTCACAATTTTCACTGGTTGTATGTTGATTTGTACACGGTTTCCCCCAACTTTTCACGAATTATTTAACTTCGCACAGCAACATTATTGTACCAAAAAAAAAACCGAACGAGCCTGATCAAAACCACAATTTTCATGACGTCATCGAATGCAGACATGCGCACACGATTTTCGGTGATTTTCCATATACCGAAAAGCACGTGCGAAACAACTTCACTTTTCACGACACTACATCGCTAAGAAACGCGCAACATTATTGCATCGAAACGGTTTAGTTTTCTAAAGATTTCGAGCGCGATTCGTGAAAACCACCACGGTTGCCGACATCCATCCATCCACTCCCACTTGTTAAACTGACGTCATCTGGATAGTTTACCTTGAAGCATGACATTGAATTGCAATGTTGCCAATCGTACTTCGCAAAATTCCCATATTTTTCTAGGAGTTTGTAATTGCCGGGAAAATGATGATTTTACGGTCACTAAGTGTATAAGCGAATTATATTCAATAAAAAGGCTAAAAGATGATTAGTTTTAATGCAAAATAACTTATGGAATAAAGAAAAACCGTTAGAAAGGTTAGAAAGTGAAAGGGAATGCTCACGTGTTTCGGCGCCGGTACACGGTAAAAGTAAAAGGAAAATTGTATTGAAGATGCGTATTACTTGAAGTAAACAATCCGCCTTTCTACGGGAAATGTTTTCAGAATTCATAAATAAAAACTTTGTAAAATATGTATTTTTTTTACCTAGTGATTTTTGGCGCCAGGTTGCAATTTTTGGCGCTAGTTTTGAAATTTGTAAAAACTTCCGCATGAGGGCACGCAAGTAGTTAGTTGGCGGTAAATTCAAATTAGTTTTCAATCATCAACGTGCCTTTATTACAATTGAAACACTTAAAAAATAAGAATAAGAGTGTAAGTTAAATAAATAGTGTAAACTTAATTGTTTGTAGTTTTGAAAATCAGTAATATAAAATACTTGTCTCTACAGATTAAAATAAATTAGCTATATAAAAATGCATTGATTGATGCGACACACAAATGAACTGCTCAGTTTACGATCGAGTTTAGTTCCTCACTTCAGAGAGTTTCTTTGACACGACAAAAGACAACACAAAACAATTTGTAGCGATTTTTACACCTATATTTTGCAATGAATCAAGGAATTAACTAAGAAATGACTTTTGACATATAAAAATAAATTTTCTGTAATCGAAGCGTAAGTATATTATTTAAAAATTTCATTTTTTCTAAAATTTTTCTTTTCCTGTCACAATTCCGAATGTTGTGATGACTTTTTTTATCACTTCCTGATAGTGTCTCAATCATTAAAGAGTCAACGTGTAAGTTTTCGGTTCAAAGATCAAACAAACGTGGAAATAAACAATTTTTTAAGCATTTGTACATACAAAGAGCGACATTTTTTCAATTTAGAATATGTCAATTACAAATGCTTCATTATATACTATTAATTAATTAATTTATTTATTAATTTTAGGAGCAGAACTATCGTCAATAAGTATGGCATATGCAGAGAGAATTCCAACTAATAATGAAGAATTTTTAGCTAATAGAAAACCTTTCAAAATTGAGAATGACATGAATCAAGCAGAGTTTTTTGAATCATCTGTATTACAGGAAGATGTGGCCAAAAAAATCTTATCGCTTAAACATATATTGGAAAAGGATCCAAAAGCTGCAGATTTAAAGTGGTCTCTCTTTTTCGCTGCATGTCACACTTATCGATATGACAGTTGTCTTAAACCGTTTCCACCGATGTACGTAAAGAACGAGTGCAAGGATATTGATGCTTTGGTATTTAAAGTTTCAAATATTATTTAGACTTTGCCTTATTAAGGGTGTGTTGTAATTGTCATAAGATCAAATTTAATTTTTCCAACCCTTCATCGTAATTGATTATATCTAAAAGAGCAGAAATGTATTTGAATTGAAATAATATTTTTAGAGAAACACGCTGGAAACAGTCCCACCATTGGGTATCTTATTCCAAGAACTTGACGAACCAAATGTTTATGAAACTTATGGCCCAGCTATAGAATTATTGTATTGGGTGCTGGTGCTATTAAGAGATCCTCACATAAAAAGTGTTAATAAGGAATGCGTAAGTATGAAGAAATGTTAAATTAATTATAAAAAGAGTCAGTTTAGGAAGTTAAATGTTCCCTTTGGTAAAAATGTTTGTTTCTAATTGCGTATTATGTGTTTTAATTCTAGTTCGACTCGGTATTGAGGAGGGTTCCTTCAGAAATGCAGATAGCTGCTCCCAACCTAATTTTTCAAGTCGCTAGTGTAAAGCATTCCGTTACTGAAGAAAAGTGGCGAAAATTAGCTCAGGGACATGCAACCTTTTACGCCTATCACGGCAGTCGCCTCGAAAATTTTCATTCCATTTTACATTATGGATTGCAACAAAACATGTGCAAAGTAAATTTAAAAATTGTATTTTCTAAATTTACTTTAACTGAATTAACAGATTAATTGAATAAGAGATTTATATATTTTACGTATTATATTTTTTGTTATAGACTGCACTGTATGGGAATGGTATTTATTTATCGAGTGAACTAGGAGTAAGTTTACCATACAGTCCTGTTGGTTATGGATGGGGAGGTAGTCTTTTAGGGAGTGATATGAGTTGTGTTGCACTTTGTGAACTTATTAACCATCCTGATGTGAAACGAGGTGATTCCGGTAATTATATTGTCTCAAGTTTAATGTTTGGTACCGTTATTTATTTAATTAAAATGATATACTATTATTTAAAGGAGATCACGAGAGACGTATGGTGCCAGATGCAGTTGGTGGAAAAGTTCCAAATAAGTACTACGTTGTCATCAATAGCGAACTAGTACGAATTCGTTACCTATTGGTCTACAGCCAAGACTTCAACTCATCAAGGTAATGCAGATTCATTGAAATTTTTAAAGATGAACGTTAAGTTTTAAAACCGCTTTTTTTCAGAGAGTCAAACAAAACAGGCCTGCTCGCATGGTTCCGAAAACACAAGCTTCTAACCTTCGTGCTTGGCTACGTCGTCTTATTAGCTTCTGTTGGTTTAACACATAACAAACACTTCGAGAAGTATTACAGATTGTTTATACAAAGAGCTGGCTTGCAATAGTTTAATTCAACATAGCTTAAATTGATAGACTTTTGAACTGCAGATAAATTTTAAAGTTTTTTTAGAAACTTTCTCATCTGAAGAATAATTTAAGTATCAGACAATGAGTTTTTAGCTTAAATTCTATTTATTTACACATTTTTAAACACAAAGAATCATTTGTATGTAAATTATATATTACACTGTTCTATTGACAGTTTTCTCAATCCATTCCGTGTGTAATTTTCAAATTAGTATCTTGTCAAAATTATAGGAAAGTTTTCAGTTACTAGATAATCGTCCTCAAATGCCACAATGAGATTTACTTCAAACTCTGAAATGTGAAAACATTGTTATCATCTGTCCTAGGATTTAAATGAATTGTATCTCTTATTATTCCTGACTTACCAACTTTAAAATTACTCGTCGTCAGCGTTGGACACGTAAAAAGACGTGGAAATATCATGTAAATCGGTATTGGGAGTCCAGGACATACGCTACCTTCGCCAATTTGTATATTTTGTATCTCTGTAGCTAAAAGTGATTTTTAAAATTTTTAGAAAATTTGATATAATTGACAAAAATAATAAAATTTAAAATACTTATACTTACCATCTCTTGAATAACCTTCAGCACATCCGCAAGTTTCTACTCTTACAAGTTGCAGTTCTATTGATTTTATTACAGCTTCACAGTATTCAATAACTACCTTAAGGCATGAAACAATCCTCATTAATTCTTATCACTTATTGAACAATTGGAAATATAAGGTGTTTAGAAGCTTCAAAATTAACTAAAGAATTCCTATAATAATTTAATCAAGCCTCACCTCTCCTGTTAATGGTTCAGACAATTTGCAGCACAATGAGTTCAGTTTGCCAGAAATACAGAATCGAGGCAGGTTGGACCTGTCTCTCGTATTGTGAAGAGACTCTGGCATTATTTTAAATGGTACAGATTTTATGTTCTCCTTAGCTAATTTAGAACTAGTTTTATCTTCCACGATGAATTCCAAAGATTTGCTCACGTCTTTTGCTAGAAAGCTTCTCTTGATATCACACCGAATCATGTACTGAATGTTTACAAAAACTCCATGATAAGTTTCGTAAAAAGTCTTGCTACCTCTTGGCTTAAGAGGTAATTCAAAAGGAATTTCTGTCTTTCCACTAGGGATTTTTCCTGAAGGAGCTACATCCAAAGTGTACTGCACCAATTGTATCGGCTAAAATGAATAAAAGGTTACTAAAAAAGAATGGCATAAAGTTCGTCAACTTTAATAACGTTCATAAAATTATTTTTGCCAAATTTTACGTTTGGTGTTCATGTTAAATTACCTTAACTGAATTATAAAACGCTTCAAAAATGCCGACGGTTTTGGAGCTGAGTTGTAAATTAACACATCCCTCCATCGTAAGAAAAATACCATCGTGTTTGATATCTGAATTTGTTTGTATCAGAATTAATCCCGTAACAATCTCCTATATAAAAATAAAAATTAAAGACCAGTTCTTAAAACTGAAAAAGCTAAACTCGTGTAAAACTTACCCCTTCATGATAAATTTTACAGGCACGTTTTAGCCTTATATCAACATTAATCGACATATTGCCCTTGAATACAAGAAAAACAAACTATTTTTCTGTAACAATTAAATGACAACAATGACAAAAATATGTTCGCAAGGTTAACAGTGACACATGTCAAAGTTTCGTAGCACTTAACCTCTTCATCTTGTAAAAATGATTAAACCGGTAATATACAGATTTCCACTCACTTGAATTATATTCTGATTTTATTTTACTTTCACGGATTAATTATTTTCTTAAACTGTTTTAAATACAAATATTGTTTATTTGACAGTAATGACAAGGTGACAAGTTTGTTTCAAAACCGCGATCAAAACCTGTCAAAAAAAAACAAAACATATATGTCAAAAAATGACACTCCTCCCAGGGCCGTGCGCGGAAATTCATGTTGGGGGGTCGAAATAACAAAATTACAATAACAATAACAAAAATACAATAAAAATACAACAAAATACAACAATACAATTACCGCAAAAATATAATAACAAAATTTCCTTCAAATGACCGTCTGTTGTAAAATAAAATCTTATTTTTAATTTTAATTTGTCTATGGGGGGGTATTTAAACGGTTTAAACCCCCAAACCCCCCCTTGCACATCATGCACATTGCCATGCATCCTCCCAAATCAATTTCCACCAATCATTTTGCAGCTTTTTCAAAATCCATGACCGTCCCCAATCAGAGCTCGAGATTTAGTGAATCGGTCAAGTCCGCCGAACTTCGACACACTTCGGCATCGACTTCCGGCGTGTTCGCTTCAGTTCGCTTGCTTGTTCTCACCAGTGTGCTCAGATCTGAAACAAGATGCCCACGCACACAATGAAACCTCTGTGTCCGTGTGAAAAAGGTAGGAGGCCGAATGAATGCGCGCGCACCAAATTCTCCTGTTCTGAGTTTGAAAACCCGAAGATGTACGATTGCCTTCGGAAAACTTCGGGCGATCTATTTATATCTCCTCGATTCACATTTGAAATGGAGGAAATTTTCATTTTTAATATTTCGATGCGTTTTGATGTTGAGGTTAGGTTTTTCAGGTGGAGAATATTAATATTAATACTATTATATATATTAATAATGTTAATATTAGGCTTATATTAT
>UCOK01006744.1:0-21370 GCA_900474325.1 Synergus umbraculus
GATCTGGACCACACGGCCATAATTAATTGATTATAAACAACAATCTTTCGGTTTCTCTTTAAATATACATCCTAGAAATATGGAACGTTCTCTACAATTATGTTTTTAATTATGTCTCAGACATATATTTCATTAATTGAAAATTTTCGGTAAAAAGTACAATTTCCTAATTAATGGGTTTTTTTAGAGATTGCATGTGAACATTATTAAAATTATAATATAATTTTTTTTCATTTTCTAAGTCCGAAAAGCTATACTATCTAATGCCAAGACAAAATTTAGACATATTTACTGCATTGAAATTGCCTCTTACTTCTGTGTCGCAACTAGGTAGTCTGACTTGACAAAGTTTCAACAATAGTACAACTGTACAGTGCCAATCTCGGGCCAGTATAGTGTTACTGTATACAGTAAGGCGTGAGAAAAACTGTACTGGTGATGCACGGTTCAAGACCGCCATGACATATTTCCACACGGGAAAAATGCGTTCATTTGAACGTCTTGAAGTTATTCACAGCCTTCGATTTATTATATGTATTCATATTGGCCATCAATAGTGCTCCTTATAAGAGTGGCTGACAACATTATAAATCTTCATACCGCAATCTTCAATAATTCAATCTCCAATTATGTATTATATACATAAGAAAAATAATCCAAAGTTACTTTCGAAAAACGAATTTCTCTCGGCCAATTTGTCAAAAAATATTGCATCAAAACCTGCAGGCGCATGCATAATGAATTACACATGCCAGATGCACTATAAATTCCGTACATTGTGTTCCACGCTTTGCAGGGTACAGTAGACGGGCCGTAACATTATGGCCACCTTTACCCTATGCACTTCAGAATGTCACAGGAATCTTCGTCGTGATTTAAAGATCCTGAAGGCTGACTGCAGAAATTATCGTTAAATGCTTCGTGGTTGCATTGTAGTGAAAGTAAATCGATACTCTTTACTTGTGCATATAACCAGAGACGAGATATATGTACAAAATCGATTTTGCGAAGCGAATCAGCGATCGCGAGTATATAATATCTCCGCTCATTAGTCTTGCGAAATTGATCAATCTGGGATCAGTCATTTAGAACATTAAGTTCTCAGCGCCCTTCCTCCATCAAAATTATAATGAGAATCTTGCAAAACTGATGTAATTTCAGATTTCGAATTAGAATCTAATTGGAATTTGAATAATAACTGTAATTTTACTCGTAGACTGTCAATAACTAGGGTGTCGGTCTTTCAAACGATTTCATATTTCTGTATATACTTTAAATATAACTTTAAATTGTCCTATATGTATTTTCTTGGGTAATGTGCATCCGCATATAGCATAATTTGCCGAGGTAAAAATTTCTGATTAGATTTCTGCATTTCAGAGTAAATTCGTAACTATGTTCTAATTCTTCTAACATCATTTCAGTAAACGTTCTGCTCGCAATAAAATCTCATTTCCCAAGTTTATAAAAAGGTAAATAAAGGGATTTTAAAGACCTTTACGAAACTTATATGGAGATTTCTGAAATTAGTCAAGGGATTACAAGTTTCTATGCTTCAAAAATTATAAACTTTTTCAATTATTTTGTATACTAGCAAAAAGTGTGCAAAAACGAGAAAATATAATTGCGCGGACCATAATTGCTATATATAAATTGCTATTTATATATCTATTCTAAAAAGATGATTGAGTTGAAGTCGAAATATCGTAACGCCTATTCCGCACACCTGATTCGTCGTGTAAGTATCGATAGTGATTTTCGACAATCGATACTTGCCGAATCGTAAATTCTATGTGAATTGAGTTTGAAATTTTGAATTTGCTTCCATTTTGTCAGGAGTCTAAACTCAAAATACATTGAAAATCTAGGAATTTTAAGAGAATATTATGAAATTTTTAAAGATTTCATGGGAAACAATGGGATTTTAAATGTTATATCGTAGAATTTTAAAGAATTTTAATAAGTTTCTGGGAATTTTTAGAATTTTTCACGACTTTAATCAGATTTCAATCGGATTTCAAGGTACTTTTATGACTTTTAAAATATGTACTTTGTGGGATTTAAATAAGGAATTAAAAACTTTATAGAGAATTTTATTAAGGAATTTCAAAAGCTTTTTATGATTTTTAAAAGATTTGTAGAATTTACAAAGATTACGAAGGTTTTCAAAAAATATTTCGAATTTATAAAAGGTTTTGTAATATTTTTAAGGATTTCATGGAATTTTATGAAATATCTAATGATTTTTAGAGATTTTCACTAATTTTAACGTGAATTTCAAGAGATTAATGATTTTGAAAATTTTTATGTGCATATTTAACGATTTTTAAGTGATTTTTACGAAGTTCAAGAGATTTTTAGGATATTAAAACGATTTTGTAGAATTGTATGGGATTTTAAGATACTTCCTGAAATTTTAAGGGATTTTAATGGCTTTGTAAGAATTTTATGATGGTTTAAGGAATTTGAAATATTATCCTGAAATTTTAAGGAATTTTATGAGATTTCTAATAATTTAAAGTGATTTCGAGAGATTGTTCTGATATTTAAATAATTTTGTGAGAATTTTAATGGATTTCATGGAATTTGATGAAATAACTAATGATTTTAAGAGATTTTAAGAGTTGAGAAGTTTCCAAAGATTTTTAGAAATTTTTAAAGATTTTCACTAATTTTAATATGGATTTCAAGAGATTAATGATTTTGAAAGTTTTTATGTGCATTTTTAACGACTTTTAAGTGATTTTTACGAAATTCAAGAAATTTTTAGGATATTAAAACGATTTTGGAGAATTATATGGGATTTCAGGATATTTCGTGAAATTTTAAGGGATTTTAATAGCTTTGTAAGAGTTTTATGAGGTTTTAAGGAATTTCATCAGATTTCTTATAACTTTAAGTGATTTCGAGAGATTTTTCTGATATTTAAATGATTTTGAGAGAAATTTAAAGGATTTCATGGAATTTGAAGATATTTATAATTCTTTTAATGGATTTTAAAGGATAATAAAAAGGGATTTGTATTGTTATCATTGAATTGAAAAGAATCTCAAGAAGTTTCTGAAAATTTTTAGAGATTTTCACGAAATTTAACATAGATTTTAAGAGATTAGAGAAATAAAATATAATAAATTATATAATTGAAAAATAACATAAATGGGCGCGCGGAGCGCGCGTTCGTTCTTGTAAATATAAATTGATTTCGTTTATGGTTACGACATTAAGAACTCGCGTTGAATAGACGCGAATTGCGGATCATGACCCGTAATAAGTACATATTTGCAAAAAGGATTACAGGGAATAAGGACCTAATATGGAATACCATGTTGCGCGCAATATCGGACAAACCATATTTGGACAAGGCTACTAAACTGGTTTTTAGGCAAGTCTCCGCCCGCGGCTGATCCTTTTATACATTATACATATGTATATACGTATCTTCCACTCTGAAAAGGGCCCGTTAGTGAAAAAGTATAGGACGAGTCGAAAATCGCGATAGAAAGAAGAAGGAATGAAAAATTCCGTAAAGACAATAAAGCATTGTAACCAAACCTCTAATGGAAAAACAAAATAGCAGAGATAAACTTAAACAATGGAATTCTAAAAAGCACATGTTTTTTTCTAAAAGCACACCATGTTTATCATTTTTTAAATCCAGCGAAAATATACAGATAAAAATGAACTGTAAAAGTAACTGGTAAGACACATTTGCCTCTGTAAAATCATAAGAAATAAAGAATTTAAAAAAACTGAACTTAATGACACCCCTCTTAAGTCGATTCTTTGGTACGCATTAACCATGTCAATTTTCAATTACGAAGCATGTGAAAATCGCACAAAACCCTGCTCAAATTAACATTCCGCCTGGCAAAGAAAGAAAAAGAAGATGGCAAAAGTAAATAAGTAATGAGAACTGTGTATATAATACTAATTGAAGAAATGTGTACTACACTAATTGAGGTGTGCCGCTAAAAATTCTTAAGTCCACTTTCTCACATTTTTAGAAATCTAAAAGTATACTTTCAGTTTTCAAAATCAGGCAAACAAGAACACTTGCTTCATAGAATCAAAGATTGAAATTAAATATTTGGTTAAAAACAAAGACGCACTCGATTATTTGGGTCCTATTTTAAATTAAAAAAAAAAAGTACTAAAAATTTCGTCAGTTTTCATAAAATTCTGAAAAATTACATAAAATCTTTTAAAAATCAGAAAAATTTCTTGATATCCCTTAAAAGTATTAGAAATGTCATAAAATTTAATAAAATCGTGAAAAATGCCAATAAAGTGTTTTAAAATTCATTAAAATCTCTTAATTGTCCTAAAATTCTTGGAAATTCTATTACAACATTTAAATTCCCTGAAAATTCTCAGAAACCTTTTAAAACTTTGCAGTTCCTCGAAATTCCACAAAGGCATAAAAATCTTGTCTTGTACAAATCATTAAAACATTTTGAATTCTCTTAAAATTCCTAGAAATTCCATGAGAACGATTAAAATCCCTTAAAATCCTTTAAAATTCTCAAACATCTTAAAATTTCACGAAAACCTTCGAAATTGCTTAAAACTCGTGGAAATCTCTTAAAATTTTCAGAAACTCCTTAGAATTCTATTAAATTTTATAATAACAGTTAAAATACCTTTAAATTCTGTAAAATACATTGAAATTATTAGAAATCTCATAAGATTCCCTGAAATTATTAAAAATTTCCGAAAATCTTTTAAAAATCAAATATTTCTTAAAATTCTCTAAAATTATTAGAAATATGGAATCGTACAAAATGTTTTAAAAACCATAAAAAAAAACTTTTGAAATACCTCAATAAATTTCCCGTAAAAATTTTAAAATTCTTTAAATCTCATAAAAATCTCGTAAAATCCCTTAAAATTATAAGAACTTCATAAAATTTTATAAAACCCTTAAAAATGCCAAAGCTAGTTTAAAAATCATTAAATCCTCTTGAATTCTCTTAAAATTTCTGGAAATTCCATGAGAACAATTAAAATCCCTTAAAATCCTGTAAAATTCTCAAAAAACTTTTGAAATTCCGAAATTCTACGACAAGATTCATGATCTCTTAAAATCCCAAAAACCTTTTTCAATATCTTAAAATTTCACGAAAACCTTTATATTCACTAAAATTATAAAAAATATGGAATTGTACAAAATGTTTTAAAATCATAAAAAAAAAACTTTTGAAATACCTCAATAAAATTCCCTTACTGAAAATTCTTTAAATCCCATAAAATATTTTGATTCATAAAAATCTCGTAATCTCTTAAAATTATTAGAAATTACATAAAATTTAATAAAATCCTGAAAAATGCCAAAATCTTTTAAAATTCATTAAAACCTCTTGAATTCTCTTTAAATTCCTAGAAATTCCACAAGATTCCCTTACAAATTTTGAAATCCTTTAAACCTCATAAAATATTTTGGAAGGCATAAAAATCTCGTCTCGTAAAAATCATTAAAACCTTTTGAATTCTCTTAAAATTCCTAGAAATTCCATGAGAACGATTAAAATCCCTTAAAATCCTTTAAAATTCTCAAACATCTTAAAATTTCACGAAAACCTTCGAAATTGCTTAAAACTCGTGGAAATCTCATAAAATTCCCTGAAATTATTAAAAATTTCCGAAAATCTTTTAAAAATCAAATATTTCTTAAAATTCTCTAAAATTATTAGAAATATGGAATCGTACAAAATGTTTTAAAAATCACAAAGACGCACTCGATTATTCGGGTCCTATTTTTTGTGTGTATTGATTGAACTTCCAATTTAAAAAAATTGATAGGAGGGACTATGTAAATATAGTACGACACACAGATGATTTATTACTGTAATTATTTGATATTTTTAGCAACCATGTTGTACCATATTTTACTATTTCTGCGATTGTCACAACCATAAAGTTTTTCCCGTGTAATAAAAATGAAAAGTGCAACTTTGTAGCCAAATTTCACAAGTATCAAATCAAATCAATCAAATCCATCATGCGTATCGATGGGAGGAAGGCATATAGCCAAATAAGCCAATTATGTCAATCCCGGGAAATCGTTTGTCGAATCGGAGAGCTGGAGGCGATGGTTATATATACGGACTTCAATGGCATGCGGCAAGTGCACGTATATAAGTATGTTTCGGCATTATGGCCGAAGGAAGAAGAAGAAGGAACGAAATGTCGAACGAATGGATGGATGGATTGGTCTTGGGTCCATCGGGCCCATCAGAGGAGGGCACGGGTAATTATACAAGCAAACAAGGGGCGGTCCCACTAAAATTATAGGGTCCTACACGATACCCCTCTAGCACTCAGTTTATCCATAATTACAGGGCCAACTGCTCTTCGTGGCATTCTTTCTTTCTCCCTTTCTCTCCCTTTCTTCAATCGATATCTTACTGCAATTCTACAATGAAACAAGCAAAGTGTCCAGGCCAATGTCACTTATCTATGTATGATGACTTTATATTTAAAATTTTTAATATATCTCCAACCTCATTTTTTCTCTAAGGATATAGATATCTATTTTGAATACTTATGGGCCAGAAACAAGCATGTCAAGATTAAAAGAAAGGCAGGATTTGGACCATCAGAAGATCATTCAGAAACATTCCGATTAGCCGGTGCCATTTCTATGACTTATGACCCAATCCAACCTTTTTTTTATATAATTAACTACCTGGGGGCGGGCCTGATCTAAACCTATTATTACTATGTTTATAATTGTTTTTTTAGATTTATGGACGATTGCTCTGCTGTAACTGTCTAAAATAATTTAGGATCAAAATACAAATATTTAATTAGATTGTTTCGTTCTTAATGCTTCTATTTAACATGACTAGTAAATTTTGTGTCTACGAATTCTTTTTTATGATTTTAAAGAATTTCAAGGCATTTGTAATAAATGCACAAGAATTATTTTCAAGAAATTTCACAAGGTTTCAAAAGATTTTAAGGAGTTTCTGGGAGTGTTTATAAAGAATTAAAAACAGTTTCAGGATTTTTATATGATTTCAAGAAATTTGACAGGATTTTAAAGTTTCATTTTAAAACATTTGAAAATAATTTAACAGATTTCAACCCTGGCGGAAGGTTCGGATTGAAATTCATTCCGAACCAATCCGAAAATTTCCGAATCATTCCGGAATTTGTGTCCGAACCAAACAGTTTCATTCCGATCTAATCCGAAGGATGTTTCCAATCCTTTTTAATTCTTTTTAATCTGCGTCTCAACTCCAAATTCAACCCGAATGAATCCGAAGCTTATCTTTTAATCATTTTTAATCCGTGTCCCCTAATCCGAATGAATCCGAAATCTATCCAAATACACTTTTTAATCCGTTCTTCCAATCCAAATGAATCCGAAAACACTCTTCAATCCGTGCGTCTAATCCAATTGAATCCGAAACTAAACCGATCTCACATTTCAATCCAAATGAATCCGAGCCTCATCAAAAACTATTTTTTAATCCTTTCCAATCCGTCAGTATCTACAAAATTGAATCCGAAACTAAACCGAACGAATCCGATTGAATCCGATACCAAACCGAATGAATCCAATTCTAATACAAACAAAGTTTCAATCCTTTTCAATCCGATTTCCAATCCGAATGAATCCGAGAAAATTCCGAAATACTTTCAATCCTTTTCAATCCGTTACCACCAAAAATTTCAGTCCGAATTAATCTGATATTCAATCCGTGCACACTTTTCAATCCGTTATTCCAATCCGAATCAATCCGAACGAATTTTAATCCTTTTCTATCCGTCGTTCTAAACTGAAGTTACCGTTCAATCCTTTTCAATCCGTGCCCTCAATACTAATTAATCCGAAATCAATCCGAACTACTTTCAATCCTTTCTAATTCGTAGCTTTAATCCGAATGAATCCGAAACCAATCCGAACTTATTTTCTATCCTTTCCAATCCGAATGAATCTGAAATAGTAGTGACTAATCACTTAAAAATAAAATTTATATTTAAAAAAATGTAAGTGCAAATATCTCTGGCGGAAGGTTTGGATAGAAAAAAATGTATCCTTTTGAATCAATTTCATGCCGGAATTTGTATCCGAAGCAAACAGTTTCATTCCGATCTAATCCGATGTCCGATCAAAGATTCCTATCCTAATCAATCCGAGGTCGATCTAAGGATTCCTATCCGATTTAATCCGAAATGAAAAAGAGGCTTCTAATCCGACCTAATCCGAGGTCTATCCTCGATTTCTATCCGACTGAATCCGAAGTCATCCAAAATTTCTATCCAACTGAATCCGAGGTTAAAGGAAGAATTTCTATCCGAATGAAACCGATCTAATCTGAAGTCAAGGAAAGGATTTCAATCCGAATGAATCAGATCTAATCCGAGGTTTAAGAAAGGATTTCAATCCGAATGAATCCGATTTAATCCGAGATCGAAGCAAGGATTCCAATCTAAAGTGAAGGATGCTGTTCAGTGACATATTTGCACTTACATTTTTTTAAATATAAATTTTATTTTTAAGTGATTAGACACAACTTTTTCGGATTCATTCGGATTGAAAAGGATAGAAAATAAATTCGGATTGGTTTCGGATTCATTCGGATTAAAGCTGCGGATTGAAAAGGATTGAAAGTATTTCGGAATTTTCTCAAGTTCGAACTCACATTTCAATAAGAACGGTCAATCCGAATAAATCCGAGCCGCATCAAAAAAGATTTTTTAGTCCTTTTTAATCCTTTCCAATCCGTCAGTCCTTACAACGTTGAATCCGAATGAATCCGACTTTAAACCGAATGAATCCGATTGAATCCGATACCAAACCGAATGAACCCGATTCTAATCCGAACAAAGTTTCAATCCTTTTCAATCCGCAACCAACAAAAATTACAGTCAGAATTAATCCGATATTCAATCCGTCAATACTTTTAAATCTGTAATCCCAATCCGAACGAATTTTAGTCCTTTTCTATCCGTAGTTCTAACTCAAGTTACCTTTCAATCCTTTTCAATCCGTGCCCTCAATCCTAATTAATCCGAACTACTTTCAATCCTTTCTAATCCGTAGCTTTCATCCGAATGAATCCAAAAAAGTTGACTAATCTCTTAAAAATAAAATTTATATTTAAAAAAATGTGAGTGCAAATATGTCACTGAACAGCATCCTTCACTTTAAATTGGAATCCTTGCTTCGATCTCGGATTAGATCGGATTCATTCGGATTGAAATCCTTCCTTAAACCTCGGTTTAGATCTGATTCATTCGGATTGAAATCCTTTCTTTGACTTCGGATTAGATCGGTTTCATTTGGATTAAAATTCTTCCTTTAACCTCGGATTCAGTCGGATAGAAATCGAGATTAGTCCTCAGATTAGGTCGGATTAGAATCCCTGGCGGAAGGTTCGGATAGAAAAAAATGTATCCTTTTGAATCAATTTCATTCCGGAATTTGTATCCGAAGCAAACATTTTCATTCCGATCTAACCCGAAGTCCGATCAAAGATTCCTATCCTAATCAATCCGAGGTCGATCTAAGGATTCCTATCCGATTTAATCCGAAATAGAAAAGAGGATTCTAATCCGGCTAATCCGCAGTCTATTCTCGATTTCTATCCGACTGAATCCGAAGTCATTCAAAATTTCTATCCGACTGAATCCAAGGTTAAAGGAAGAATTTTAATCCGAATGAAACCGATGTAATCCGAAGTCAAAGAAAGGATTTCAATCCGAATGAATCCGATCTAATCTGAGATCGAAGCAAGGATTCCAATTTAAAGTGAAGGATGCTGTTCAGTGACATATTTGCACTAACATTTTTTTAAATATAAATTTTATTTTTAAGAGATTAGTCACAACCTTTTCGGATTCATCCGGATTGGAAAGAATAGAAAATAATTTCGGATTGTTCTCGGATTCATTCGGATTAAAGCTACGGATTAGAAAGGATTGAAAGTAGTTCGGATTGATTTCGGATTAATTAGGATTGAGGGCACGGATTGAAAAGGATTAAAATTCGTTCGGATTGATTTCGGATTGATTCGGTTTGGGATAACGGATTGAAGAGAGTGTACCGATTGAATATCGGATTAATTAGAACTGAAATTTTTGTTGGTTACGGATTGAAAAGGATTAAAAGTAGTTCGGAATTTTCTCAGTTTCATTCGCATTGGAAATCGGATTGAAAAGGATTGAAACTTTGTTCGGATTAGAATCGGATTCATTCGGTTTGGTATCGGATTCAATCGGATTCATTCGGATTCAACGTTGTAAAGACTGACGGATTGGAAAGGATTAAAAAGGATTAAAAAATCTTTTTTGATGAGGCTCGGATTCATTCGGATTGACCGTTTGGATTGAAATGTGAGATCGTTTTAGTTTCGGATTCAACCGGATTAGACTTACGGATTGAAGAGTGTTTTCGGATTCATTTGGATTGGAAGAACGGATTAAAATGTGTATTTGGATAGATTTCGGATTCATTAGGACTAGGGGACACGGATTAAAAATGATTAAAATGTAAGCTCGGATTCATTCGGATTGAATTTGGAGTTCAGACACAGATTAAAAAGGATTAAAAACGATTGAAAACAACCTTCGGATTAGATCGGAATGAAACTGTTTGGTTTGGACACAAATTCCGGAATGATTCGGAAATTTTCGGATTGGTTCGGAATGAATTTCAATCCGAACCTTCCGCCAGGGTGAACAGCATTCTTCACTTGAGATTGGAATCCTTGCTTCGATCTCGGATTAGATCGGATTCATTCGGATTGAAATCCTTCCTTAAACCTCGGATTAGATCTCATTCATTCGGATTGAAATCCTTTCTTTGACTTCGGATTAGATCGATTTCATTCGGATTAAAATTCTTCCTTTAACCTCGGATTCAGTCGGACAGAAATCGAGGATAGACCTCGGATTAGGTCGGATTAGAATCCTCTTTTCCATTTCGGATTAAATCGGATAGGAATCCGTAGATCGACCTCGGATTGATTAGAATAGGAATCTTTGATCGGACTTCGGATAAGATCGGAATGAAACTGTTTGCTTCGGATACAAATTCCGGAATGAAATTGATTCAAAAGGATACATTTTTTTCTATCCGAACTTTCCGCCAGAGAAGAGACAACAAAAGTTGCAAGTGTCAAAAATATTTTGATTGATTATTATTTATTTGAAAAAGGTTTTTTAAACTGGAAATGTACTTTCTGCATCAAAAATAATATCAAGAATTCGTAAATTTTCCCGGATTTTTTCAATTTTCAGATTCCCCTATATTTCCAATCCAATTTTGGAATTGCATTTATTTAATATTTTAATTTCATACAATTTAATTAAATTTCGCTACAAATACAAAATAGCCTTTTCGAAATCTCGTTATTTCTGAAGAAGCTTACTTACTGAGCTTACTTGCCAATAATATCGATATCTGTCAAATAAAAATTATATTTGACGCAAAATGTAGGTCTATATACAAATTGCTGTCACTGACATCGTCAATTTCACTTATCAACTCGTTCGCTCCTCGAGTTCCCAAATAAACGACTACTGAAAATATATCTCACGAGTCAATAAAAATAAAGTCCTCCCCTGTGACTCATGCCAATATTTTTTTTAACAGGTATGAAAAATTATTTCAGAATTCCACTCTGTACATTGGATACCAAATTAATATTTAATGCCTCTGCTCTCTAAAAATTTGCGTACATCATAAAAACAGTTTTATATCAAATTTTTCCTTTGAAATCCTAATGCATGCAAATGTCATTTTGCATTAATTGAATATTGCCAGGAAAGTACTTTTTACTGATTGTTTGGAGTTTAAAGGGACAAGTTTAATAAATAAAAATGATTCAGTATATTCAGTCTGATATTTCTCGGAAGCAGTTTCTATTGCAATCGTATAATTAACTAATTGAAATTTAATTTTCGCTTCATTTCATCACGTGGATTTTATGCCGAGATAAATATAACAATATAAACTAAAATAACGAGAAATTTTGATTAATATAAACGTGAATAACCTTTAAGTAATTAATTAAATAGTCTATATTCGACGGAGTATATGAAATCAATATGAAACGTCATAAATAATTCCCAAAATACAAAGGTTACAAACATCTGCCGTTGCTTATTTGTGAGATATGAATAAACTGAAAGTTATAATTTTAACGAGAAGGTCAATGTAAAAATAATTGGGTTGAAGATTGAGACGTCTAATCTGGCGATTTTTTTTTACATTTATTGGAATAAAATTATCAAATGTTAAAAGTGTTTAAAGTTTCCAAAACCGAAAATTTGTATTTAATTACTATTTAAATACTTACGCGGCGTTGCCCGAGATTTTAAAAGATTTGTATCGATTTTAAGAAATTTCAAGAGTTAAAAAGACATTAAAGGATTTTTTTAAATTTCAGGACATGATAAAAGATTTTGATTTTACGAATTGAAAACGATTGTTACATGTTTAAGAGAATTTGAAGGTTTTTGTAGAATTTTAAGGTTTTACAAAAGATTTATATAATTTAAAAAAAATATCCTGGAATTATAGGGCATTTTATAGAATTTTAAGGGATTTCAAGTAGTTTATTATTATTAGACTGAAGTTTCAGACGTCTTTTCTGACGAATTTTTTTGATTCTATTTTCTTCTTTATAATGTCCAAAAAATAGAAACCAAGGTACAGAAACCTTTTTTTTATTTACTGATGTCATTTTAGACTAAATTCTAAAATTAAAACATTAGTGGAAACTGAAAACCTGTCACAAAAAACAATTTTTAACAAAACAAAGGATTCTACACAATTTCAAATTGAAGGATTTTAAAATCAGAAATATGCAAAATAAATTAGAATTTTTATAATCTTTGAATTATAAGAACTTGTAATAGCTTGATAATTTCAGAAAACTCTATAAGTTTCATAAAATTTCTTTCAATTTCGTATAATCTTTTTAAATTAATCAATGTCCCTTGAAATCCCTTTAAATTACTTAAAATTCCATGAAATTTCATGAAATCTCTTAAAATTCCTTACAATCCAATGGAATTTCGTAAAATTCCTTAAAAGTCCTTAAAAGGTAACTTAATATCTCATAAAATATTGTAAAATATCTTAGACTATGAAATCTTACGAAATTCCTTTAAATTTCGCAAAATCAATTGATATTCTTTAAAATTATTGAAAATTCAATGAAGTCTCGTTATATCTCTTAAAATTGCTTAAAATTCCATGAAATTTCGTTAAATTCTTTAAAATTCTTTAAATTCAATATAATCTCATCAAATGCTTTAAAATTTCTAAAAATAAAAGTCTTTAAAATTAATATCTCTTAAATATCCTGAAATCCCTTAAAATTACTTAGAATTACATGAAATCTCGTAAAATCTCCTGAATTCCTTCAAAATCCTTAAAATTACTTAATATTCATCAAAATATCTTAAATTCTTTAAACATCCTTCAATAAGTTTCATAAAATTCCTGCCATTTCCGTAAAATCTTTTTAAATTACTCAGTATCCCTTGAAATCTCTTGAAATTACTTAAAATTCCCTTAAAATTCCTTTAAATTACTTAACATTCCATGAGATTTCATGAAATCTCTTACAATTCCTGACAATCCCATGGAATTTTGTAAAATTACTTGATATACCTTAAAATTACTTAATTCTCATAAAATATCGTCAAATTCTGTAAAATTATTGAAAATCCCATGAAATTCCTTCACATTATTCAAAATCCCATGATATCTGATTAAATCGCTTAAAATATCTGAAAATCTATTAAAATATCGTAAAATCCCTTGAAATCCTTTAAAATTACTTAAAATCCTATGAAATCTAGTTAAATTCTTAAAAATTCCACTGAAATCTCGCCAAATCGTTATAAATTTCCTTAGAATTTACCTTAGCTGGTAAAATCCATGAAAATTTATGAAAATTACAACATTGAAAATATTCTGAAGATTATTTTCAAATGCGGCAAATCAAAGACAAAAAATCGTCCGAGGAGACGTCTGAAACTTCAGTCCAATTTTATTATTTTTAAAAGATTTCCTGACATTTTAAGAGATTTTTTAAAGATATTTTTGTTTTCGAACTTTTTAAAAACATTTAAATTACTGGATTTGTTTAAAACCTTTGAAATTTTTAAAATTCTTTTCAAACCTTTAAAAACAAGCTTTAAAATCTAGCTCACTGAAAAAATTGTTTTTTTTTTTTTAAATAATATATTTATTGAAATATAAATCATAGGATATGCTTTTTCCAGAATGTTTTGATGAAAAAAAATCGTACAGACGTTTGAAACTTCAGCTCAATATAAAAATAAAAACAGTCGAATTTTCAAAATAAAAAACCTTTTTAGACGGATAGTTATTTTGTATTTCGCTTAAGAAATAATACACAGTATACAGGTACAGTATACAGATGTTGAAGGCAAAGAAGAATCTTATAGTCTCAGGTATCATCATAAAATTGTATTCAGCTCCTCATAAAGTCGTACACTTCTACCTATTCCTGTCTCAATACCCTCGATTATTAATACAATGCAGTCATATTAAAATAAATCGATACGTAAATATACAAGGCAATGCTAATTGCAATTATGTACATTGTACACTCACATAGTCGTTAAATGCATTAAAGAAAGTTACTTAACCAGATTGACAAATTGGCCCAATTTTTTCGATTCACACATGCCATATATACGATAAGCTTTACATTCGATGCTGGATACATTATACATTATTACATTATACATTATCCATTATACATGATACAATTATATGTGTACGAACGATATGAGTATTTATTTACAATTATTTACTGGTCCTCGATAGTCATACGCAAACAGTCATTTGACCTTCCTCAATATTTAATGCTCCGAGCAACAGAGCTGCAATTAAAGCTTCCGGCACTTCAAGCCAAAAAAAGCTAATCAAATTTTTCGATAATTATCATGCTTACTCAATTTCCTATAAGTATTTCGTTGCTCTCAATATTAATTAGTTATTCTGAACTCGAATAAGGAATTTGAATAACATAATTGAGATCAATATAGAGTAATTATGTTTTTCAGTGAATTTTCTATATTTACACTCAATAAAAAGTTCTAGTTAATGTTACTAAATGCTTCTGGTTAAAAAATTTCTAAATATTGCAATTTTAATTAATTATTGAACTTATAATATAAGTGGGAACAGGGCCACTTAATTAAAAAGTTAAAAATTAATTAAAATTGCAGTAATTAAAAAAATAAAAAGGCTAGATCTATTCTCTAATTAAAAATCAGAAGTTGGTAAAAATAATTTCATAAATCTTTGTGAAAATTCCTAACAATATTTTCCTATTAATAATTCTAACCAGAACTTTTTTTGAGTGCGCATGCAATCAAATTTGAATTTTTGAATAAACCTAGAAAATTCAAGGAAGAATAATTGAGAAAATAAAAGTAAAAGATAAGATCTATATATATACACAAGAATCTTACAATTTTTTTCATATCGCAGTCTAAATCGTGCCGTGCTCTAGTTACGGTTCTACATCGTCCTGTGATCTAGATAAACAACAGTTTGTGTTGCAAAAATTTATGGTATAAACGTAGTTTTTATTATCCTTCTAAATTATGTCAATTTATACGATGACATCATTTCGTATTATTAATCGGACTCGAAACTGAATTTCCAGCTTTGGAAATTCCAAATCGAAATTGTAAAACACTACCACAATCTAAGTAGAATCTCCTTTTAATAGAAGTCACATATAAGTCTGTTTGAAGTTTCTATTCTGATATGGACATGTTTAAGGTAATTTTGAAAAAGGGATCTTATACTTTTCCATTTAATTCCTCTCAGAAAAAAATTGCACTGAGTAACAGAGTATATTTAAAAAAATTTCCTGATACAATCATTTCAGTACATACGTCAAAAATGATACACTTTTTTCTTTATATAGTTAGCGTCGACAATATTAATACAAAATCGACGAGCGACTTGCGCAAATTCGTCATTCGTCGATCTTAAAACACTCATAAATTATTTTGGCACCATTTTAGAAGGAGAGCGATATCGTGAAACATTTATTTATAGATTTAAAGGGGATATTAGCTCAAAGGCATTTCAAAATATTATATGTATTTCAAATATATACTCATAAATATAATTTTAATAGATAATACTTTTTTTCTTCAAAAAATGTGCTAGACATTTTTTAAAGAGTTAAACAAATGTTCTTGATTAATTAATTAATCATGTTTTAATGTTTCAAGACACCAGTTCTTCTAACAATAATCCTTCAATTGAAATTCAGTTTTAGAATACAATATTCTCTTGTTTTGAAACAAGATATTCAATATATCGAAAAAAGTCTTCTAAAATTCGATATCGGTGCCGAAAATAAATCCAAGGACAATCTTTATTGCGACAATCAGTGACAAACTTTAATGAGAGTTTAATGTGTCTTTAATGGCCCTATAATGCAATTAAAGCTCGTAAAAATTCATGGGCTTTTCTTTAACGTTCTGAAGCTTTAAGAAGTTTAAAAATAAATGTCTAAACAAAAAAAAACGAATCGAACAATGAAATGTATCTGTTTGTCACTGATATGGCTGACAGTTTTCGAAGAAATTTCCACAAATATCGAAATTTTATATTATCCTGTATATGGTAGGAATACCAGATATTGATAACTCGTTATTGGTAGATTATTTTTAAACTCTCTAATCTCAATTCGTGACAAATGAGCGGCTAGTTCACATCAGCAAAAATCTACTAATTAGTAGTTATATTTCATTCTATATTTCTTTTAGAAACCTTATTTAACCGTTATTCTTTTAAAAAAATTTCATTTCTGTTAATTAAATTAAAAAATAAATGTGTTTATAATCTCTACGCAAAAATGTCACCAATCAAAATTAGAGGGAGAGAGGGAAAGCTGAATGCATACACTGTTAAAAATATTTAAAATTGCATCACTTCTTTAAAATATGTAATGACAAATATTATATCAGAAGTTTTGAACGTTCAAATGAACGAAATATTTTTTTCAAATAATTCTATTTTATCCAGAAATATCGTTCCACCTACACTGAGAAACTCTGTGTTAGAAAAATTACTAATATCGATAGCAAGTAGGGGCAAAATCCCAAAATTGAGACATTTTAATACCGAAAATATTAAATTTTACTATTTCAATAGTAATTTTTCCTATTTAAATAGTAAAATTTATTATTTTATGTATTAAAATGTCTCAATTCTGGGATTTTACCCATACTTGCTATCGATATTAGTAATTTTTGTAACACAGAGTTTCTCAGTGTAAAAATAACAATATTACAAATTTTTTTCATTATACATAATTATTTTTAATGTAAATGAATATTTTAAAACTGTCTAGGGTAAAATACAATCAATAAAAAATTCGTTGATTTGAATGTTTAAAACTTTTCATTCACAAGCCAAATTTTAATTCATAATATTATTTTTATGAATTAAAATAACAATACCAGCACTTGAAACTACAATATCAAGTATTGTAACAGATATTTTTAACAGTGTACAATAATTGCGTTATTGTGGATGGAATAAGAGTATTGTCCACTGTATATACAATATACAAATACAAATACACTAAAATAGGCAAGTCCACTCGTCTGTCCAATTGTTCAGTTCACATTGTGTTCACGCACTCATCAACTCATTATATAACTCCAAAAGTGTGGAGCAACTTTAATGCACGTTGATTAGGCACACGTCTCCATATTACAAGGTACAATTTCGTGCTTTGAACGACAATATCAGCTTGTTTATACAGAATTTTAATCTGGCCTAGCTGTAGGTATAGAGGTATGTACATAATATTTAATATCAAAGAGATTTTCCGAGGGTCATAGATGCTAATTATTAATTAACGCGAGGAAATTGAAAATCAACTTCGGGTACTCACAAGGGACGTACCCGAGATGGAAAGCAACGATCGGAAAGTCAACCAAGCCCATTCAACAGATCGTAAAAAAGCCGTAAATGTTTCTCCTGATTAAACAAATTTCTATCGTTCGAATAGCTGTCAAATCTCCAGTGAGACATAAAATCAATTTCTGCACATGAATGCGATATTGCATTGCTCGAAATCAATTTTCGATATTGGCACTTCACACCAGCTCTTCTAAATGACGAACATCAATTTTTAACTGATATTTTCAGATATGTTGTGCTGGATTTTTAACTCGTATAATTACACTACTTAAGGCAGTGATTTACTCAAATTCGAAGACTAAGTTCGAAGAATAAAACTTATAAAACCTGCTTCTAAAGCTTCTTCTTTACTGAATCACAATTGAACAATTGTAAAACCGGACTGGCCTTGGCTCGACTTTCTTTTCTATTATAAAAATCCACTTCCACATTTTTGGCATCATTTTACAAATCACAGTCATTATTCTCAAATGACTGATCGTTATTATGCATTATATTCAAATATGAAACCAAACGGCATTTTAATTTTCTATGACGCAATACTATAGCCAAATTTTAAATCAGTGATACTAAAATTTGCTATCATTTCATAACAGTAAATAACAATATGTTTACGTTTCGAATAGCATCTCTATTTCATGTCAGAATGTTAATGGTTGGTTTCCTGCTAATTTTCTGGCTAGATCAATGCATTTTCGACGGTGAACACGTTTCCATGACCATTTCCGATATTAGCGCTCTCATTAATTCCGGTCACTCGTGAATCTTAATTAAACTCCATTATTCCAACAGCTATAATCTGGGATTTATTACAGATCAGGATTTGCATCGAGCACTATAGAATGAGACTGAAGTTTGCAACGGTTACAATAAACAAAAATGAAACATTTTTTTTCTAAAACATAAATACAAGTTCCAAAATTTTCTAGAGAAAGTAGACAACTACTGTGTACCAAAAAATGTTGGATCTTGTAAGTTTAAAATCTAATCTATAGTATCAAACTATACGAGATAGCAAAATAAGAATGAAAAAGAATTTTAAAGATTTTTCAAATTAGCAATTAGAAATTAGCAATTAGACAAGGTATAAGACTTTTGAATATTATCTCGAATGATAGGAATTAAGGAGATATAACATCCGGCATTAAATGTTTCTATAATTACAGAATACACAAGCCACAATTCAAAAGATGAGTCCATCAAGAGACTAATTTAAAAAACAAATTACGAGTTTCCTTGAAAAGTTTTGATAAAACTGAATAGCTGGTACTGTTTCTTCAAGACTGCATAATAAGCTCCTTGCTTTAAATAAAGACGTCATACTTCCAAGTTTCATATTTGAATAAATGCAATTGGCCATTAAAATAGCAAACGTCCTCTGCCTGCAGCAGTCACACTTCATCTCAAATGAAATTTTTCAACTCACAAACAAAAATTTATCCCAGAATAATCAGGATTGATTCAACATTATCAGGTTTCCAAATTCTGTAACTTCAGTCTGAATAATTTACAAGATTGACACAAAATCCAATTTTTCAATTTCCCCTGACATTTTTCCCATACTTTAAGACAAGCCTCTGACAGAAATTTATTATAAATGCGAGTCATTCTATAAATTGATATAAAAGTGTGACAGGACGTTTACTATTACTTATTAGATAATTCGATCGAGATGTACAGATACTATGAAACTGCACAGTCTGTGCCTATCTATCTAGTTATGCTTAGAGCACATGGAGTCGAAACTGCGAAATCGAGAGGCGATAAAAAAATAGACCTATACTCATGCATTCTAGTTTACAAAATATTTGTAACTACGTTAGTTATTGATCAAAGATGATTCGCAGGAAAGATTACAAGTGAACAAAAAATTACTGAAAAGTTCGAAACTTTCAAATGAACGATGAAAACGTTAATTTTTTTCGATGAAAATAGTTTGTGGTAACGTAAAAACACATTATATACAAAAATTTCAAACTTTTTAATTACGGGGATGAAAAACAATCCCAGTGACAAACGACTTTTCTAAAATTACAAAATCAGTTTGAAAACCAAAAAGGATACCACCAATGATAGATTTTAATATGCGAAAAATTATCGATAGGAATATGCTTCTTTATACTGGAGGTGAGAACTCTCGGTGGCACCCCTAAAACCTATCCCAAAAGAAAATAGGAGTGGATTGGATTCAGAGGACGAGAAGTCCACAACACCATTACAAGAAATGAAGAAAATGTATTTCGTTAAGGAATAGGAGTAGCTAGAGGAGCAAGTTGAATTTTAGCAGAAGACAAATTAATGACAGTGGAATTTTCTGCAGCAATTTTATACAGACTAGAGCCAGAATCCAGAACTGTTATAGCAGGAGACATGGACAAGACATAGAAATTTGTCTGTTGTTTCAAAGAAGTTTCACTATGTCTTCGTGTCAACATGTAAGACAACCAAATATGAATATAAAGCTGAAAACGATCGGATGTTCCTATCAGTAAAACAAGCTAGCTTATTAGCAATGGACACTTCAATCAAGGTTTAAGGATTGTACCGGATTGCTTTCCATCGGATACATATCCAATCTGTTGAACTTTGAGAATGAAAGCGTGCTGCTTGACTGGGTTTTCACAGAACGAACTGCAGACGAAATTTTTCGGATGATAAAGAGTGAGGAGGAAATTACAGGAGCAATCTTCTCTAGGAAAGATATTGCAGATTTATCTGAAATCTACGGGAAACAACAAGATGAAGTTGTACAGATACTGAATGAAAGCTGTCAATCTGCAGGTCACTATTTAGAACAATCAGATGGTTCAACTTCAATAGTGGCTGCTTTTGCTGCAACTAGGAATCTAAAAGATGAAAATGTCAAAAAAAGAATTGTTACCAAGATCACCAATATATTAGAGCAAGCAAACTACCAAGTTACAGGTGGTGTACCTAGTCATGGGGATGATGAGGAGAAATTAAGGAGAGATTTGAACCTAAGATCGGACCCACGCATGAGTGGGTCATTACTTCGCTTTATAGCATCTCAACGAGAGTCTACGAAATTATTCTAATTGTAAATAATTCTATTCTAATAAGATTATTAAAAATGCAAGTTAATCCTATGAACGTGATACAGCTTTTGCTTGCAACATTTCAAGTAATGCAAATACCAGAAAGTTCTGTCAACATAGCTGAAATGGAATTGGCCGAAAACTTTGAAAAAATCTTGCTATCATCGATGGTTGAAATACATGCAGTTGAAGCAATAGAAGAAGAAACTTTAGATTTCCAGGAAGAATTTAAAAATTACGAAGTAAACGCTGTTGAAGACGATATATGGTACAAAAGTGGAGAAGATTCTGATTCCTGTTCAGTGGATTCAGATGAATTGAGTTATGATTACAAACAAAAAGCTGTTGAATACTGGAGATC
>UCOK01006747.1:0-15465 GCA_900474325.1 Synergus umbraculus
ATACTTGATGATTTGTATTTTAAAATATCCAATTCCGTTGAAAAAGACCAAACATAACGTCCAAATACCCTTACTAATAAGTTAGGACCAATACTTGATGATTTGTATTTTAAAATATCCATCTCCGTTGAAAAAGACCAAACATTACCTCCAAATACCCTTACTAATAAGTTAGGACCAATACTTGATGATTTGTATTTTAAAATATCCATCTACGTTGAAAAAGACAAAACATAACGTTAAAATACCCTTACTAATAAGTTAGGACCAATACTTGATGATTTGTATTTTAAAATATCCATCTCCGTTGAAAAAGACCAAACATTACCTCCAAATACCCTTACTAACAAGTTAGAACCAATACTTGATGATTTGTATTTTAAAATATCCATCTCCATTGAAAAAGGCCAAACATAACCTCAAAATACCCTTACTAACAAGTTAGAACCAATACTTGATGATTTGTATTTTAAAATATCCATTTTCGTTAAAAAATAATAATATTAATAATTATTCTCTTCTCTCTCTTTTATTTTGTCATCGCACAAGGAATATATTCTTTGCACCGCATCTATTCATTTCATTCATAATAAAATAGAAGATGTTTCCAGTTATTATTGGCTTTGGACTACGTTTTACCACCGTTTGCCACTCTATATAATCTGCATCACAGTTTCAAAGTCCTACACTCTGAACTTATCGTTCGTATGAGAAAATTCTGGTCTGCCAAATTCGAGTTCTGTGTTCTAATCCCCTACCATTTCACGAGCCGAGTCGAACCGATCCGAAGTTCTCAAAAGACGATCAGTTTTATCATTTTGACGGTTGCTCGGATCGATCGCTCGATATGCATCACTACGAAAGTCCAAAAGTAAAGAGTTTTGTTGCGGGTTTGATTATGGTGATTATTCACTCACAGCTTAAAAACATGAAGCAGTGAGACTTTTTTATTTTCCAAAATTCCAATTATTACTAAATCAAAAATAATTCTAATCTGATATTCCCGGTTAATATTTATAAATATTTTTTAAGCATTTCTAGGTAATAAAAAATGGAAAAAACGTGTTCCGCTTGTAAAACTTGTTCACCCTTAACAAACTTTTTACAAGAGGGTGTAGAATTTGCAAAATCACAAATTTGTTTAATCGTTAACATGACCACAGCAGTCATTAAATGAATTTGTCCCTCTATATTTCTCTCCTATAAAATGTTTTGCACAATGAGCACATGTATAATTCATTTCACCTAAATAATTTTCTATTTTAAATCTAAAACCTAACCCTAGCCGAAACTTTTCCATTTTAGCCAAATAAATTAGTTTTTTTAAAAAAACAGATTCTAACCTCCATTTTTCACATTGAGAAACGCTTCCCTGACAAACGGCACTTAAATCCGTGTATTTTTTGTGGCCTTAAAATCTAAAGTAAAAAATAGCATTTTTTCCGTCGCTCCAACAGCCTTAATAATAAAAATAAAATGTTAGGCGAAAAAAAACTACACTTTGAGAAAAAAAAATTTTGAAAAAAATGTGTAATCTTTGTATATTGTTATAGAAATAAATAATTACGAAAATAGCGTATTAGTTTATAATTTTGCTTTGAAGTGTAAACGATTAAACACGTTTAAAAAAAACAGTTTATACATATCCATCAATTTTGCTTCCTCATAGGGGAAACTTTGATTTCGATACATTTTCGAATATTTTAAAAATGATTTAATTAAACTTTCCTCACGTGATAAATGTCTAATACAACATTCTAATCAATTGTCACGATTTATATGTGTGTGTGTGTGTGTGTGTGTGGATGTCGCCATTTTTTGTCGCCCTATTAACTTAAAGACAGTTGTAGATAAATTAACGAAATTTGTAGTGTATATTGGCACCACCAATATCTCAAAACATGCTAAAGGATTTTTCAAAATATTGAATTTTAAAATTTTTATGTAGATTTTGAATTTTTGTAAACTTTATTTTTCGAGTACAACTTCTCATATAATGAAAATTCAAAGCTTATGTAAAGGAAAGAAAGATTCCTTGTGTCAAAACAAATCGATTGACCTGTATGATTGATGAATTTTATTGAATTTTAAGAAATTTTATGATTATATCGTTAATGCTTCCTCGACAGAGGAAGCAAATTTATTTGCAAAATTATCATAATGAGGAAGCAAAGTGCTCAAAACTGAGCACAAAAAATATAAATATAGTTAAATGTAACACCCGAGATCGAATTCGCAAATAGTTTACCATTTATACGCGCTTTAAAAAAAAGTTTCCGCGAGCTACGAGAAAAATCGATTTTTATGACAAAAGCAATGTCGAAAAATGAAAGAAAAATTTTTGTTCAGTTAAAAGAAAAAAAAACGTGTCTCGTGATACTGAACCCTAAACAAAATACATATTTGAGTATTTTTAAAATACAAAAATATAATATGACCTACGAGTATCAGTCGTTTTGAAAGGACTTGTATTAATTGAAAAGAGATGAAAAAAAGGCTTTCGAAAATAGGTGAAAAAGTTTTAAATAATTCAAAATGACTGATATTTTTAACGAAAAGATAAATATACTCCTCCCTCAGTTGTAGTCTTGCCTCGGTTCGTCAAGACTCGTCGTGAGTGAATTTCGCAGGTAAAGAAATCTGGGTCGTATGTACCAGTGTTTCCTGTACAGGCTCCATAATGATGGGCATTGATGCTCATGCGTCGTGCACGGCGCAAATGGTTGATTGGTTTCTTTCCGCGAATGAATGAACCGAGTGAACAACAATGAAAATTGACTTAGGGTACTGCACCCTTTCTAGGTACGGTACTGCCGAGCTGGCGGCGCCTCCCTCGCGACTCCTCACCTCCCCTTATCTAAGTTTGGGAGCGAATCCAAGTTCTAGGAATACTACAACTGAGTGAACTGTAACCGAAGGAGCAGTGTATAGTTAAATTTTCAAGAAATTACTATTTAAGGCTGTTGGAGCAACGGACAAAATGTCATTTTTTACTTTTCAATTTGAGGCCGCAAAAATATACGGTTTTAAGGGCGTTGGATAATCGGAACTTGTAACTTTTTTCGGGTGCCCCCTTTCATTACGGCCCTGTCCTCTGAAAAGCATGAGAAGAGATATGGGGAGTTTGAAAGACACAACTTGAACGTTTTTTTATAGACACAACACAGACTGTAAATCAAAAAAACGCGACGTAAAAAATTTTTGCCGGAAATAAACTTTACTACAGTGATGTCCAAGCGTGAGTAAATGAGTAGTTTGCCTTCCCTCTCTCCTAACATCTTTAGTGGTTGGTCAAAAATTAAAATTCGAAAATTATATAAAAGCTTGGCCTGGGCCGCCCGGCACCGGAGGGGAAACCAGCCACCAAAGATGTTAGGAGAGGGGAAGGCAAACTACTCATTTACTCACGCTTGGACATCACTGCTTTATTATTACGACGCGAATTTCACGATCCGATGCGGAAAAGAGAGGAATATAGTTAGGGTAGGGCGGTAGGAGAAGTCGATGTAGCAGAAGGAAGAAATGCCAAGAAAAAGAGAAGGCGAGTGTGGAACACACAACTTAAATGTTTTTTTATAGATACAACACAGACTGTAAATCAAAAAAACGCGATGTAAAAAATTTTTGAAGGAAATCAACTTTATTATTACGACGCGAATTTCACGACCCAATGCGGAAAAAGAAAGGAATATACTTATAAAATTTTCGTCAACCAGATGATGAAAGGCGACAGGTGATGAGGTACGAAGGAGTTGATTGATACGCATAAAATGGCATTTAAAAAAACATACATTTCAATGCCTTTAAATGCGTACTAATTGCATTTTTGTCCAAAATGCCATTGAATGCGCTTTATTGGATAAAACTAGCCTCGGTTTAATGCGTTTTAATGGGCACATATGTGAAGGCATTAAACTGTCTGCTTGATAATGCCATTACAAAAAATTTAGTCAATGCCTTTTAATGCGGTTGAACGGTTTTCCATATCGAATGCCATACAATGCACTTTACAAAACAAAGTAGAAAATAAGTTCAATGCCATTTAATGCGGATCGACGGCCCTCCAACTTGAATGCCATACAATGCTTTCCTCGGTAGAAAGCAGGCAGAAGACTAATGCCACTTAATGCGGTTCGCCGTCTCTTTAACTTAAATGCCGTATAATGCTTCCCGCAACACAAAATTTTGGAAAGACTAATTCCATTAAATGCTGTTTAGTTATCTTAGAATTTGAATGCCATACAATGCCTTCTGCGAAATTAGGTATGGATGGTCCAATGCTATTTAATGCTGTATTTACGAATTTTTAAGTTAAATGCTCTTATTAATTTTACATGAATTAATTAATAAAATCTGTATTTCCAGTTCTACTTTAAGTAAAAAATATTTATTTAAGCTCAAATAAAAATTATAAATTTATTTTATTTTAAATGTTCTTAATTATAATTACGTAATCAAAATTATGTTTTTTATACTTACTTCTGTAAAGAAGATAGATAAAATCTTTTTTAAATATAAAAAAAGGCAAAAAATAATTTTTGGTTTATTAAAAATCGTCTATTTTCATGTCCTTTATTTTTTATTAAAATTTCTGTACTTCAAGTTTGACAAGATTGTGTGACTGAAATTGATATAAAAAATAGGCAGGAACAAACAATACAAAATTAATTAATGTAGACAAACTTTTATTAGTAAACAAAATATCATATACAGTAGTGTCGGGAGAACATATATTATAATGCTATTATAGTTTCTTTCAATTAAGACAATTATTGTGCCTCAATAGTGTTTAGAATCATACAAACGTAGTGGTCGTCCTTGAAATCTAGAGCAACTATTTTGCTTCGAATTTCTAACTTAGTAATCGGCAAGTGTTTTACATTTTTTGTTACTTTAAAAATGTGTAACACCAAGACATCGGAAACGAGAAAAGGTTCAACTATTAATTCTCCCACGTCGAACTCAATCTGATTATCAAGTTTAACGGTGATTTTTTTAATTTGAGCTATTTTTCCATTCTTTAAAAGTATAACGCTGTCATTGAACATTTTTGATCAAAGATATTTCGTGCTACTGTAAACACAATTATTAATAATACACCTTTCAAACTCTTTTTCTGCCTCAAATCTATTTTGTAAACTTGGCCCAAAAAGCGTTACATCTTCTATTTTTAAAACACCTTTAGTAACTGTTTTTTTATTGAAAATATTTTGAGAATATTGGCTAGCTTCCTCGGATAAAAAAGGATTGTGTGGTTTCAATTTATAATACAATTTGGAGAATGTTTTATTAGCAATTTGTTGCTCAACACTTTTAGGGCCATTTATCGTCTCCTTGAGACAGTGAATGTTATTCTCAAAAGGAAACGCTGACGTTGCCCAAAGAGGACCAGACATTCTTACAGATTCAACAACATGCAGGAGGAGATGAACATTGAAAGTCATTTTCCTGGTTCCGTACAAATTCTCAAAATTCGCAACGAAAATCATTAAATTTTCTTCGGTTTTATTTAACTCATCTACGAAAATGTCATTTTTTAGCAAGGTGTAAATTGAGTTCACAAAAAGAGCATAGTGGGCTAAAAAATGCTCTGGTAAGAATTTGCTTAATATTGGTAAGCTAAAGAAAAGTAGCCAACATTTCCAATGAGTAGCCTTCCATACACTTTTGCTTGATATTTTTTCAGGAAGTCGGCGCAAATCTCGTAGAGATTGTATAAGCATTATTAGTTCATCAATTGCCTTTCGCTGAGACGGAGAAAAAACCTTTTTATTCCACGTATTCCAACACTGCTCGCTTACGCCCAAAAGACCATTATGCAAATAATCTAAACGAAAACCCCAAACCATGTAGAAGAAAAGGCTGATTCTCCCTTCACTCCTCGAACAGGCTTACCATTCTTTAGAACATATTCTACATCTTTCATATGAGATGCGTGAGATCTTAATTTCGGTTCCTCCTCTAAGAAAGGATATCTTATGCCACTTTCTCGAACATACAGACCTCCATGATAGCAATAGCTACAACTACAGTATCCATTAAACTGATATCTGTTTTGTAATATTGTCCGAGCTACAGAATCCGCAACAACGCACAATGGAGCGAATTTTAATATAACTTCTCCATCATGATTCGGAAGGTTCAGTCGAATTCCTTCAGAATAAAGGCATGTGACTTGTGTCGTGAACTCTTTTATAAAAAGATTCATGAGGTCAGGCTTAGGTTCAGAACGAACTACCATGATACCACCTAACAATACATATTTGAATCTTAAGTTTAAAGGCAAGAAATTTAATACAAGTTGTAAAGGCCAGAAACCTCTTTTAGTTATGTGAAAACGAGGTGCACCATCAGTGCTTAGATTATACGTTAACATCTTCGGATTTAATTCAGATGTTTTTTTGAACAATTTCGAATCCTCCACATCCCGTACGTCATTGTTAAGTTGGTCTTTGGTATTACAGATAATTTTCGAAAGGATAGAATCAGCAACTTCTTCATTTTGTAATAGTATTTCTAATTGATATTTTAAATCCACGATCACAAAAAAATTTGGATTACCAAGACTAATAGTGTGCTCTATTTCACATTTATCACAAACCTTCCTCTGGCTTTTAATACCTTCCTTGAAGGAAGAATGCAACAATTTCTCTTTTTTTTTACATTTATCGCAGTAGAAATGATACGAAATTTTGTCAGAAGGTGGATCGAACGCTTGGAACAATTTATAATTTGATACTATAAAGTCTTTAAAACGTGGACCCACACAAATTTTTAACAACTCGATTAACCACTCACGAGCTTGTTGACTAATGCCAAATCTTATACCGTAAGCAACAACCATTTCAATTAAATCATTCACACTCATACAAGACTCTTCAAACATGATTTTCTCCTCATCGTTGATACTCCAGGACGTAAAAGAATTCGAGGACTTCTCTTCAATGAATGTCTTTTCAAAATTTTCTATCGTTGTAGACTCGCATGGGAAAGATTTATTCTTGACTTGTAGATTTTCTTCGAAGATATTAACATCTTCATCATAGTCACTCGATTCGGAGTCGATTTGATATTGTTCATCAAAATATTCTTCTACCTGAGGAATGTATTCTTGATATTCTGCAAATTGCATGGATTCCAGATTTTCCACGGATTTTTGCAAACTACATTGCGGCTCGTCATCTGCGCCGATTTGCATTTTTGAACCTACGAGTATAATAACATTGTATAAAATGTTAAATAATATGAATATTGTAAAAGGAATGAACATTAATTAATAAACATCAATTTATAATAAATTAAAATAAACAGTACAAATTACGATTAGCGCGCTGTGAGTGCGAGAGGTTTTTTGCTGATAGCCAAATTCTATAATAAATATAAATATTTCAGTGTGGCTATTAAAAATGTATGAAAATCTGAAGATACAAAACTGAAATATATTTAAAATTTATCAACATACAATTAAAAATGTTTTATTTTATTAATAATTGGAGGCTTTATAATCGCAATAAACGTTATTCTAATGTCTTAGAAATTAAATAATTATTAAAGCCAGGTTTTTTGAACTGTATTACAAAATTTAACCCCAGAAAAATGAACAACTTCAAACTGAATGCTCGTCAAAAATGAAATTCTGAAAAAAATTTGAAAAGTGTAGATTTGAAAATGAGTAATGTTCCGAATTCAAGAATTAAAAACCAATATTTACAAATTTACGTAGTTATTTCAGAAACGTTGGAAATTACATAATTTTTTATTGGAAACATTCAATCAGACGAAAAAAATTTAAATATTATTGCACATTCTTTATGGTGTGTTTTTATCTTTTACTTTTCAAAGATGAAAGTCGAAAACAATATTAGTCATTTTGTTCATGAAAATTTTAATTAATGTAAGTCAATGAAGAAAGCTTCAGTAAGCTTATAGGCAAGATACTTATGCAAAACATTACTTGCAATTACAAATGAAGACGAATTGATATATTATTTGATTCTTTAATTCTTACCGGTTCCTGTAAGGTCATGCAGCTTCTTCTTAGAAGCTTTTTTCCATAATTTATGGGTTTTCTTGTTAACCATTCCCACTCTATAATTCGGATCTAGGCGCATTTTATAGTACTTCGGTTTAGGAGAATTCTCTTCGTCCATTTTCACTATAAACTGAAAGAAAACATATTCGAATTTTAAATATCATTTTACATTTTAATACAACAAACTTTATTTCTTCACATTCTCTTATCCTCAACTGTAGCAACATCATTATTGTGTAAGCCAAGAGACCCAATGAAAATAAATAAATACCTTGATCAATATTGTAGATTCATGATTATATTATATCTTTATTTTTTGATTAAAAGAAAAATAATTAATTCCCAGGTTAGAGTCTTCATATGGAGAGAGTGAAATTTGTTTAAAAATTTACTGCACTGATTGTGCGATAAAGTATTGATGAAAGTTTGAAAAGTAACAGAAAATACATAAACACCTAATCTCAAAATTGAAACTTCAAAGAAGAACTCTATATATTTATTATACATGTACCTACAGAAAATAATATTCACTTACCTTTATAAATATGTCCTTACGTGGCGAAAAATATTTTCAGAATATAGTTAATGAAGATGTATGAAAGCAGACGAACACAACGTCGCAAATAGGGTACGGATCGTGTAGCTTGTGCGCAGACGCGCAGTGACTCCAAACTTTATTTTCGTACGAATTTAAAATTCTAAAATACAAACCGTTATTTCTTAACGTCTGAAATATTTGTACAAAACAATTATCATTCACAAAAAAGGGACTATTCCGTTAATTCTATAAAACCAACAAATTGCATATATTTGATATTTAATTTTAAATACTGGAATGCATGCGCAGAGGCCATTCAGCGGAAAAATACGCATTCATTGGTTCCCACTGTTCTCGTTAAAAATTTGAGGGAACAAAGAAGACACGTGCCATGTAAAGCGTTTGTTGTCCCGGTTCGACATTTGTGTTTCTTTGTGTTCTGCCGGCTATAAGTGCGTACGTGTTTCTACGGTGCAATTTTGTTGTTGTTTGTTGTTTGTAGTTGAACCTACTGTTAAAAAATGTATGCTCATGTTTTGTTGATTGCACGAAACATTAAAGTTAAAGTTCATGTTTCGCGCATCAAGAAGTTTAACCTTAGCAGCCACTGTCCAACACAAAAATATAAGATCTTCACTTCAATTAATGGAATAAACAAGGTGGAGGAAGGAATTGTACTACATTTCGCAGGTAATTTGACATATATTTCTTTAAGAAACTGCAAAATAAATTTTATACAAATCCGTGTTTTTGTAATTGTTAAAATGTATCTACTTACAACTCTTCCAAGTCAACATAACCTCAACGATGTTATTTATTTTCTCACAGTGATATTTTACATATGTAATCAATTTTCAAGAAATATGTGAAATCTCGTGAAATATCTGAATTCTCCTAAAGTCACTTAAAAACTCTTGAAGTACACTACCGTCAGAAATTGTCAGTATGCTTTTTTTTAGCAGTTGGTTAAAGTTCTCTAATTTTTATAAAATTAAATTGAAAATTTTGTCTCCAAATTGGTACGAAAGTTAATAAAATTCCTTTGGCTTATTAGGCGCAGATTTAATTAGCTTTCGTACCAATTTGGAGAAAAAATTTTCAATTTAATATTATAAAAATTAGAGAACTTTAACAAACTGCTAAAAAAGACGTGTACTGACAATTTGTAACTGTAATGTAATTAAGTTTTTCTAAAATATCTGAGGACACTTGAAGTTTTAAAATTATTTACAATCAGTTAAAATTATTAAAAATCCCTTTAAATCCCTTCATATTTTTTAAATACCCTCAAAATCTATAATAATTTAAAATACTTTGAAATTCCTTTAAAAGTCATGATTTCTTTAAAATCACTTTAAAAAATGTTATGTATTTTAAAATTGCACAAAAAAAATTAAAAATCATTTATAATCCCTTGATATTCTTTGAAATGTCCGAAAATTTTATAGAATTACTTACAATTTTTTAAAATTACTTACAACTTTAAATTTGTAAAATAACTTAAAGTCTTTATGAAATCCCTTAAAATCTCTTAAAATTCCTTGAAAATCTGTAAAATCAATTGGAATCTCTTGAGATCCTTTGAAACCACTGAAAGACCGTTAAAATCAATAAGAATAATTTATAATAACTTTAATTGTCTTTAATGTCCTAAAATATTTAGTCACTTGAATTCATTTAAAGAAAAATGAAGTTACTTCAAATGTCTCGAATTTTTTTCATTGCAGAAAATGAAAAGGAACTCGAAGAACTTATCGCTACACAGCAATCGAAACGACCGTCCAATAAAATGCTCCTTTCAGCAGCAGAAAGTACTGACGATGAAGAACGGTCAATGGAAAACGCTGCTACATTGAAACGCAAGGTGAACAATAACAAATAGTTTAAATACATATCACAATTAATTTATGTAATAATTTTTTTCACCTGTTCACCTGTTTATCCCCTTTTTACCTTTTTTGCTCGTAAATTCCCAAAATCAATCAAAATGCATTTTTAAAAAATGTTTAATATACATACACCTATTTGCAGTCTGAAGATGAGGGACTGATGAGGTCAGAAGTGTTGAAGAAACGTATTGATCGTTTGAAAGATCGATAAATAGTGGTAAATATTGTTATTTCACAAATATTCATATTAAAAGTGTTCAAATGTGGAATGTGACAATACTGATTCTATAAATAGATATGTAGATTCTTGGTATAATGTTCATAATATTTTACACTCAGTTTTTATTCTTACAGCCCTTGCCGCTCAATAGTGTCGAAAATATAATACCAGTAGATAACAATTCACAAGAAATACAGGCTCTTAAAGAGAGTTTAAAGGAGTTCGAGAAAAAAATGGAAAACATGAAGGAAGAAAACGAAACTCTGCAAAAAAATTTGCACGAATCCGAAGCATATGTTCAGGAGTTACGTCAAGAAATCGATGAAAAAGTTGTAGCAGTTGCTGCGAAAGACGCAGAATTGCAGAGAGTGACAAAACTGAATGAACATTGGCAAAAGAATCGCATTGAAAAGAGGAAAGAAGTAGTTGGTAAGAATAAATTTGAATTATTTTTGCATAACATGTGACGGAGTGTTTTTCACCCGTAACTTATCCTTGCTAACAATTGTTTTATTTTACAATTAATTGTTAACTTCATCATACATATAATTTCTCTCAAACACGTTTTTTTTTTATTTTAAACACATCTTCTGTTATAATGGAAACAGAGAATTCACATGAAGTGAATTTGACGTCGAATGCAAAGCTTCCGGCTGTAGGTACAACAAATGACGATAATAGTAAGGTAAGATTCATTTGACGTGAGCAGTTATATACAAACGGAAAGGGCCTACTACTTAATCGATTTAATTTAATTTATTATATTTTCGGTTTTCATGCGGTGCTAATATCTTGAATGTTCCTTAGTTTTAATCTGATTTTATAATAGGATTTCGTAGACACAGAAAAATTATGTAAAATGAAATTAAGTAATTATCAATTGACAACAGTTTTCATTGTTTGCTTTTAACTTTAAATCCCAAATACCTACTTCTACTCAATGGCAGAGAATTTTTTAGTCAAGTTATTTATTCGAAACGTTAATTTTTTTAAATTTCATTATTCTACGAGTTATAAAAAAATTTCCTTTAAAATCATTACAGATTCATCTGGGCCGCAATGTTTGGCTGTCTACTGAAGCGTATGCTCTTGCACAGTACTCAGTTCCAAAAGGGAGAACGCAAACATTTCCAAAGAACATTCTTGTAACTCTGTGTGGATATGACACTCTATCGAATAGTACAATTTCTGGGAAAGGAAGTAACCGGAACAAAAGGACCAATAATCCAACGCAACAACTCGACCCGAACGTGACTTTGGCAATAAAAGGTAATGTCAATGAAATGTCTCGAAAATCTTGCATATATTTTTTTTTGCAAACCTGATTGGCTTTTCAATGACTTCAAGTTGTAAGAAGAAAAGCAAAATAATCCTGCTCGTGTTTGTTTGATCGTCCTTTAAAATTTCACTAAAAACCTTCGAAATCCCTTAAAATTCGTTAAAATCTTTTACAATTCCTAGAAAACTCTTGAAATACATTAAAAATGTCCACAAAAACCTTGAAAATCATAAATCTTTTGAAATACATATGTTAAAATTCGTGAAAATCTTCAAAATTTCATTAAAAAACCACTTGTAATTTCTTAACATTTAAAATCCCTTAAAATCATCAGAAATCTCATCAAATTCCATGAAATCCTTAAAGAAATATAAAAGCTTTTAAAAAACAAAAAAATCTCTTGACATCCCTTCAATTATTCGAAATCTCAAAAAATTACATGAAATCATTAAAAATTGTACAAAATCTTTGAAAAATTAAATGAAAATCTCTTCAAATTATCCTTTAAAATTAGATATTTTTTGAAATTCCACGAAAATATTTAGAATCCCTTTAAATCCCTTTAAACTCCGTACAAATCTTTTTAAAGCTCTTTAGATTTTACAAAAACCTTCGAAATCGCTTAAAATTCGTTAAAATCTCTTGAAAATTCTTAGAAATATTTTTAAATTTCTTAAAATTTGGAAAAAAAAAGGTAAAACTCCTGAAAATCCCTTAAAATTGTACGAAATATTTTTAAAATCCTAAAAATCTTTTTAAATTCGTAAAAATCAATCTCTAAAATCAAATCAGTGGAAGTTCACGGAATTTCATCTACTTTCAAGATTTCACTGATTTCCAGTAGATTTTTCACCTTCAGTTTTCATTCATATTTGTTTGTACTTTTAGATATTTACACACACTGGTTAATTCACGAAAGGAATTATGATGTGAAGAAAGCAGAACTGGAGGTTGATAGTACTTATCAGAAACGTGTCTAAAAAAAAATTGCAGAAATTAAGCAAATTAAGGCCAAAGCCTACAAGCAGAAACGCAATAGAGAATTATTGGGCGAAACCTCTACGGAAAATGAGAATAATGCTCTTGGTGACAATGCGGAAGCTTCAAACCTAACAGACATGAGCAATCCTCAAAGTAGCACCGACGGCAATATTACAACAAATATACAACATCAAAATGAAAATATTCACGAGGTCGAAAATATTGATTTTGACGCTTTTGAGGCAGTAGAATCTGAAGAAACAGTGCCACGCCTCAACTTACAAGATATAAACTCATATTCTCTCATTATAGTTCCAGCTGAGGACGAAATTTCTGATCCTTTACTATCAACCGAAGATCCTTTGGCTAAGACTGATTAAAATATTTCATGTATGAATCTGTGATTGTAGTTTAAGTTTCGTGACATGTTTCTTCCAAATGAGCTGCCGGATCGAGTAAGGGCACATATAGTATATTACACTACGAGAGCAGAAAGTTATCAGAAAACAATTAATAACAAATTTTATGAAATACATTTTTATATTCCGCTTACAATTATTTTTAGCGTTCATATGGTTTTGCAAATTAATTTTAAGATTTCTCATGTTTGTTCATATTAATTTAAACGTTAATATGTTTCTTCACATTAATTTTAAGCAGTTCTAAGTATTCGCGTTTGTTAAAATCAAAAACAAATTTTATATGATACTATATATTTGTGTTGAACAAATAAATTGTTAAAAAATACATTCTATTTGAATTTTTCATTATTATTAAAAAAATTCAGTGTTCCGCATTCAAATGCATGAATATTAATTCCGTAATGGCATACAATAGATTCCATTTATATCAATGCCGTTTAATGCACTTTCATATGCTTCAATTTCATTTCAATGCCATTTAATGCCATTTACTGAAGTATGCAATTCAATGCGCTTTATTGCGTTTTCACGCATTCGCAGGCATTAGGATGAAAATGCAATTAAAACGCATTGAATCACTTCAATGCGTTTCAATCAACTCCTTCTTACCGGGGTAGGACGGCAGGGGAAGTCGATTTAGTAGCGCGCTCAAGAGGCAATAACGGTAATTGTTTGTACTAGAAAATTTCGGTCGGTAATTTCATCGTCTAGTTGCCGAAAATTTTATAAGTATATTCCTTTCCTCTTTCGCATCGGGTCCTTAAATTCGCGTCGTAATAATAAAGTTTATTTCCTTCAAAAATTTTGTAAAACGCGTTTTTTTTATTTACAGTCTGTGTTTGTGTCTTTAAAAATACATTCAAGTTGTGTGTTTCAAACTTACCATCTCTTTTTCCCGGCATTTCTTCATGCTGATAAATCGACTTCCCCTACCCCCCTATCTCATCACCTGTCATCTTACATCGTCTACCATACAAGAAAAGTCGGATTGAAAAGTACTCAAAAGAATTAAGAAATTTTGCACTTTTAATGCGAGGTTGTCGCATTCAATTGTATTCAGTACAATTGAATTAAGATCGAAGTCTCGCATTAACTCGCATTGAACGTAGTATATATCACTTACGTATTTAGCGACTTTTCTTGTAGGGTAGTTGGCAAAAATTTTATAAGTATATTTCTCTCTTTTTCCGCATCGGATCGTGAAATTCGCGTCGTAATAATAAAGTTTATTTCCGTCAAAAATTTTTTACATCGAGTTTTTTTGATTTACACTCTGTGTTGTGTCTATAAAAAAACATTCCAGTTGTGTCTTGCAAACTCAACATATCTTTTCTCATGCGTTTCAGAGGACAGGGCCGTAATGAAAATGGGGGACACCCGAAAAAAGTTACAAGTCCCGATTATCCAAAGCCCTTAAGTGTCGGGGGGCAGAGAAGTGTTTCTCCATGTGAAGAAATGGGCTTATGTTAGTATAGTGTTTTTCGAAAAAACTAATTAGTTTTACTAAAATGGAAAAGTTTCGGCTAACCTAACCTAACCCTAGCCGAAACTTTTTCATTTTAACAAACAAATTAGTTTTTTTCAAAAAATAAATAGTAAACCCAATTCTTCACATCGAGAAACAATTCCCTGACAAACGGTATTTAAAATCGTGTATTTTCGCGGCCTCAAAATGAAAAGTAAAAAATTACATTTTGTCCGTTGTTCCAACAGCCTTACCAAAAAGTTTCAAGTTTAAATAGTATATTACGTGACCACGAAGTAACATAAGGAGTACGCACTCTATGGGTGCCGCTGAGAAAAATTGGCCCCGTGTTTTCCAACATTTTGAGAACTTTCTAGAACGCCCATATTTTAGCATTGCAAGCGCCCCTTGCGTGAAAAGCTAGTACTCATGTATGTTTACAAGCTTTTTTTATTTGGTTGTGTTTGTGAGTTTGCTTGTGTTTGTGGGTTGTGCATGCATAGCAGACGACAATATTCATGTTTACTAGCTTTTCACGCAAGGGGCGCTTGCGATGCTAAAATATGGGCGTTCGAGAAAGTTCTCAAAATGTTGGAAAACACGGAACCATTTCGGTTTACGGAGTGCGTACTCCTTATG
>UCOK01006750.1:0-11686 GCA_900474325.1 Synergus umbraculus
TTTATATCCCTTATAAATATTACATAGAAATCTTATCAAATTCCATGAAATCCTTTAAAATTCTCACAAAATCATTTAAATATTAGAAAAATCTCGTAAAATTCCTTAAAATTTCTGGATAATATTTCAAATTCCTTAAGACCTCATAAAACTCTTATAAAGATTTTAAAATCTCTTATAATTGCACAAAATATTCTAAAATCCCATAAAATTCTACAAAATCGTTTTAATATCCTAAAGATCTCTTGAATTTCGTAAAAATCACTTAAACCAACTTGAAATCCTTAAAAATATTACAAAATCTTTTATAAATTACAGAAAGATTTTTTGAAAACCCTTAAAATTTTACGAAAAACTTCGAAATCTTTGTAAATTCTACATAATCTTTTAAAAATCATAAAAATCTTTTGAAATTTCTCAATAAAATACCCTATAAAGTTTAAAATTCCTTATTTAAATCCCACAACATACATATTTTAAAATTATAAAAGTATCTTGAAGTACGATTGAAATCTAATCAGAGTCATGAAAAATTCTAAAACTTCCCAGAAACTTCTTGAAATTCTTTAAAATTCTACGATAGCATTTAGATTTCCATTATCTTTCATGAAATCTTTAAAAATTCCATAAAAATTCCCTTAAAATTCCTAGATTTTCAATGTAGTTTAAGTTTAGACTCGTGAAAAAATGATTATTAACGAAACCAAACTCAAAATTTCAAATTCAAACTTTCAAATTTAATTTACGCGGAAGTTACGATTCGGCAAGTATCGATTGTCGAAAATCACTATCGATACTTACACGACGAATCAGGAGTGCGGAATAGGCGTTACGATATTTCGACTTCGACTCAATCATCTTTTTAGAATATAATAGAGATATATCATTGTAAGATCACTATGAGTAGAAAAATGTTGTTTTGGTCAGACATGTGCTTATTTACACAAAGATATCAAATTCCTAATATCAGTTCCTAGAGTTATGGTAAAAACTTTGTCAAATCAGTCGGTAAATACACAATCCTTCCATTTTTGATAAGAATTTGTTCACTACTATTTTCATCGTGGATTATATTGCCATTGTATCTCTAGTTAAAAGAGAAAACGTTTTTTTTTTCTCACGCTCGATGAAAATGCCCTAAAAGAATTACGAGACATTTCTCATCGATTTTGTGAAAAGCCTAACACCCACATTTATCTCTCTTCCTTTTTTTTTTGTTTTCACTCTCTGAAATTCAACGCTGTTAGCGAGGACCCTTTAAATCCAGGGCAGGTTATAACGAGGAGGTTTTATTTGTCCGCACGCCGTTCTTTTCAAATGACGTTGGAACAATTCTGCGTGTGAAAAAGTTTAACGGGAAAAAGTTCTCGACAAAACGCACCATATGTCGTTCAGGTTTTTCATGTCATTGAATTTAAGATATCCGATGCTGAATTTTACTCACTTGAATATGCGATTTGAAAAGGATCGATATTGAAATTCTGATTCTTCAGGATGTGGGAAACGAAAAGTGTACTGAATTCAGCATTTTTCCCTAACAATGTAGAACTGATGTATAAACTAGTGCCTCCCAAGGCGATGTCAGCGAAATTTTACTGCTGGGGTGTTACAACGAATTGCACAGAAATTTCTCTGGAAACTGCGAAAATTTTTAACATAATTTAAAAAATGCCTCAACTTTACATTTGCATATGTAATAAATCATTGCAAGATTCATCCCTCTAAATGAATTTCCCCTAAGTCCTAAATCTATAATATCTTTAGATAATTTCTTGAATAAATAGGTCAGGGATAATATAATCCAAACAGAGTGGCTGTGTTGAAAAGATAAGAGTAAGGTTTATATATTATATAGATTAGATTTTGATCTCCCGATCGATTTCACTGTCGTATAACCTGAGGTTACTCTTACCGCGAAAAGGGCAGCGAAAAGAGAGACAAACCAAGTGGTGCAAGTGCAAGTTAAGTTCTCTATCTTCCAAAAAGAGAAGCAAGACAAGAAAGAGGGAACAGAGCACTCTGTTTAATCTACTGTGTTGCATAAATGCATAATCTCTCTGCTCCCTGATCCCGGAGATGCGAGTCGCTCTTTCTTGCCCCTGAGGGCTCCACTTCCGTTTCCGACTCCAAAGCTCATCGTACACTAGCCAAAGACGAGAGTCATTAAGACACAGGAAGTGTAAAGCCGCCTTTGACGCGCTTCTCAGTTACTTCTTTTGCTTGAGGAAGACAAACATGTCCTCCATTTCTTCCACAGCTCCAAGAGAATTCAAAGTAGTCCATTTTTAAGCAATAAGTTGTTCATTCGTTTGACATTATTGCGTGACGAAAAAATAAAAAAAAACGTTTAGTTTGAAATCCACTGACTGAAGTTTTTCTAAAATAGAAAAAATTGGCGTCGAAGAAAATGAATGTTTCTTGTGAACTGAAATGTAGGGAGGCTAGCTTTCGTGTTTGTCTAAGTATCTGGTAAATAGATTCCGATCGAGTACCTATCCAATAGTTCTCCTGTGTTTCAGTGTTTCTACATTATTTCCTGTTCCCTCTCTTCTTTTTTATTTCAACCTGTACACTTGTACACTCAACAATTCTCAACACTTCGTTCGCTCCACTTTTACCTATTCTCTTTCGAATTTCAGTAAAGACAAAACGAAAAGAGACTCGAACAGCAGTTAGCATTCAAATGAATATCCATTTGTCTCCACTTTACAAACTCGTTTTCTTGAAATTTGAAAGAGGAGTTGTGATAGATAAAATAATGAGAAAATAGAGGCAGAAATTTTAATCATGGTAGAGATTCGATTACTTAATTCCTTTTAATGAAGAGATAATGAAAACGTAAAGTAAAATAGATTTAATGTACACAATGTTTTCAAATCAAATACACAAATTCCATTTAAATATAATTGCAATCTTACTAATTTATTATTTAAATTATCAAAACCTGAAAATTAAATCACATTTTAATTAGAATCGTAAGTTTCGCTGATTACAAAATTGTACTTACAACTGTGAAACAACAAATTGTCAAACAATGTTATTCACAACTGTTCTGAATGTACTTACTTCATAATTAAAACTTTGTATACATTAAATATTTCACAACGATTTCATACATAATTTTTTTATCTAACTTTCACAACAAACATGTTATGATGATGTACGCAAAATACCACGATTTATTCGTATTCCCTCTTTTCGGTTTATTTTAGTGTAATTTGTGTTTGATTACATTTCATTCAGAACGAAATTTGGAGAGTTTTCATGCGAACAATAATTGCTTTTGGTGCAATTAGCAGATTCGTTTATCCAGCGCGAAGCTTTTATACTTGCGTTGTGCGACAGAGCACGGAATGAACAGTTTCCGTGATTTAGTCGAGCGTGTATCTATTGACGTGTGTGGAGGTTGAACAATAAAAGTGCTTTCTAGAAGGTTCTTCGTTTTTACAAAGCCCAAAATTATTCCAGTCCCTTTGTGGTCATTTTCTCTTTTTTTTATTTTCAATCACACTCAATCTGTTTCACGAGTGATCTAAAAAGTGAAAATTTATTTTCTAGAGAAAACCATCGATCGTTTGTACTCAAAACATTCAATTATTCATTATTTATTACAAATTATTTATTACAAATAATAATTACTGGAAAATTAACTACACTTGCTTGAAAATTGAATAATTTCTTGTAATTTTCATTTATAAGCTGATATAAATCATTATTTAAGTGAACAGTCCCAAGGCAGGACTCAAAGTGATGCGATGTCTAGCAGTAATTGATTGTTAGTTGGGGGAGATATGAAGAATTTTCATGTGACTGAAACGGTATCAAAGTGCTATATTCTACCTCAATTTTTTCACAAAATAAATGCCGCTCATCACTTATACTTCCAGCCCTTATTCCCGACACCTGGTTACGTTACTCGGTGTATTCTGACTTTTATCCGTGCAATGCATACGAAGTTCATTCACTGGAAATGTCAAAATGGTAAATTTCAGGCGATATTTACTGCAACTTTATTCGTATTAATAAATTTCGTGTAGAAAAAATGTCTTCTAGTTAATTTTCCTCAGAATGTCTTTTTGAAAAATCACATACAAACAACTTGATTCTAACTTCAAAAAATTAGATATAAAAATTATGATTCACTTTTCACCAATATTATAACATAAAATGAAATGACTGACAGAAAAACAATCAACTTTGGTAGAAAAAAATGTGGCTGCTCTAGACTGTAAATATTGGACAGATTCTTTAGATTACAGCTCTGGAAAATTGTACATTTTCTTTCTCTTTGTTTTGATCTCTTTTGGGAAGCCGACAAACGAAATGAAAGCAAGCTGATTTCGGGACATCTATTCTTTTCGGTCTCGTCATCCATATTTTCCTTTCTTCCACGAAAAATATTCACATGTCTGCGACTACCTCATACCGTTTGTCCTCTAACTTCTTCATGTTGCACACTATTCTTTATTTCATCTCCGTTTGTTTCACTGCTTTCCTTTGTTCGACATTTCATACACTCGTGCATTGCACTCATCTTTTGTTATTTTTTCTACGTCTTTATTCCCTTTGTGTCTGGACATTATGCAAACGAATAAAGTGCTTGCCACAATATCATTTAAATATCGTCTGCAGAATTAGCAAATTAATTGTTAAACCCCCTCGCATTTCTTTGGAACAAAGTACATCTGAGCGAAGAAAAGAGAAGAAACTTTGTACACTCGTGCGAAAACCCTAAGGCAAAATATTTAAGTGTCTGTTGCGAACTTCACAAATATAGTTTTTTTTTTGTTGTGTGTAAAATATGAAAGTCGTTAAAGATACGCAAAAGACAAAAAACGTATTTGAAATCTTCTGAAGTTCAACATAATTCTTTTGTGGCTGGATGTGAATCCACGAGAAAATACGTGACTACAGACAATCACACATGGTGCCATTATTTTCCGAGGGGAGAAATTATTTCCAATATAAGCTTTAGATTCTCTTAATAAACCACAGCTTTCGTATAGACAGTAATTTCTGGGTTTCTTTCCTTTTTTACTCACTTTTCTCTTTTCCCCTGTCCTTCCCTTAAAGCTCTGCTCCAAGTGTGCCTCCAGTCTTACAATGTAATCTATAGGGCGTGGCGAAATAGTTTTCGATTTCTTGGCTTTAAAGCACGAAAATTTACGATGCTCCGAGCTAACTTCTTTTTCGATCGTCTTGTTCGTACGATACAATGAGATAGCGAGAAGTTAAACTACCTTTACATATATCTACGAAATACAAACCACTATCAATCAACCACATTCAAATACCTCCTTTCTCAGTTCTTTTATAGACATTAAATACGTTTATTGTCTGCAATTTATTTCTCCTTCAATTCTTATATTTTCAAATAGAAGATTCTGTCGTAAAAAGAACGTCCAATATAATATCGAATAATATTTTGATTAATCGTTTCTGTTTCCATTGTTTTTCAGACTAGTCAAAGTGTTCGAGGCTGTTTCCAAGATAAAAACATATATGTAAGGGCAAAAGATACGTATATTATATATATACCATCGAGAAAACTCGGTTATATTTACAAAGCTAAAAAGAACCAGTCCTTTATCTTCTTTTTGTCTTGTATTCTGATTCAAGTTTTTCGACTTTCTTCATTTTTTAACAGTTTTTTTCGCAACAGATAATAAAAACATCATTTTTATTATCACAGTTAGAGCCAACTTGATACCAATTTTACAATTGAGATTTAGGGATGAATACCAATCATAATTGGATAATGCAAATTTTCTCAAATTAGGAATAATATCAGTATTATTATTATATTTATATTCTTTCAGGTTCCACTCTTGACGAAGCTAATTATTTTCTTCCATGAAAATCGTGGTCGAAATGAAAGTATAAATTCTCAAGCCTCAAGACCGTTTAATTGAGTAATTACCCAACCTTCTGGTCGTAAGTCAGCTCTACCGGTAATCCCTCCAGGATAATCAACCCAATTAAGTTGATTCAAAACGTTATAAAACGTGTCAGGAATTTTATGTTGAATTTCAGCGACAGCGAAAATGTCTGGCTCATCTTATATTCTATTATATAAATTCAATCACCTCCTTTTTTTATCAGAGAAATGCAGTGTTCTGCAGATTCTGAATGTCAATAAGATAGATCTTTTTATTCCTGGATTGAGGACAGATAACTCAACAAGATTAGTGCTGAAACGGTGTTATTGGAGAACGATTCAGAAAGTTCGTTAAGTTGGTTTCTGTACCTCAGAACATGAATAGCTGGGACGAAGTTAACGGCTTCATAAGTGGTTCATTAATTCCTCTGTCGCATTGAAAATAAGACGAGACACACTTAATTAATTTTAACTAAGGGGTTGAATTTCATCATTTGTTGTAGGAAACTAAAATTAATTAATTTTTTTCTTATATATTTCGAGAGTGCGAATTGACGACATAAGCAATATAGAAAAATCAACCCGTAAGCATAAAAAATTATTAAAAAAACTCCAAACATAAAATTTTATTGTTTTAAAAAGAGTTTCATCTATCTACCCTTCTAGAATCATCATAAAATTTAGGTTTTGGGGGATTTATGATTTTTTTTGCAGAGGATTGTGGGCGTAAACGTTGCGAACTTCAGTTTCATGAAAATGAGAAGCTTGGCAAACGGAGATGAATTTCACAGTACATAGTAAAAAGTGTATGGCAAGGAATCATCAAATTGGCCGAGCAAAAGTGTCGGACAGTGGTTTGGAAAGAAGAGGATAAATTTCTTGAGAATCGAGAAGCTTCGTGGATAACGACTGGCATGTTGCCAGAGTTTGTTGACTGGAAATTTAGCGGCCGGCGATTGTTTTGGCCATGTGCCATTATTTCACCCGGTGACTCTAACTGTGGCTGCCACTAAAAAGGATAGAGTTGAAAGGAAACCACGCAAAATACTCACCCAGCTTCCATTTTAAGTCCCATACGCGAAATCGAGTTTCAAAGAAAAAAGTGTCGTATTCCAGTTTTATTCGAGAATTCATTCTCTTGGAATCGGAATTTTCAATTGAAAAAATTGTACTGAAAACAATTTTTCCTGAAAATTTGACTAAATTATAATTTATAACAATAATCCTTTTTCTGCAAAATTTTCGATGAAAAATACTCTATTTTATATTATTTTAAAAAAAGCGTCGGGATTTTAAATTCAAACAAGTTTATTTTTAGAGAAATAATAAAAATTAACTATTACATTATCAATTTTATTGGTCTCTGTAGCAATATGCTGTGTTAAACAATGTTATTAGTTGAAAGCACGAAGGTCATCAAGAAAGCTGAGAATATACCTCGCCACATTATATGTTTAACGATTAATAAATTCTAATGTTTAATAATTTAATTTCCGTTGCATGAGAGCTAGTGAAACTTATAATTTTTAGGTGGTCTTTAAAATTATACTCTACTATGTAATTACAAATTATCATTCTTTAATACTCTTATTACATAAAACTTTTTTCTTTCTAATTATATAAATGCTTCATTTTTGAAAGTATTTATTTCTCTGTGTATTTTGCTATCAGTGGTTAGTTTCAAGCGATCAAAAAATTTCACCCGCTCTTGGAATTACTCTCATATTTCTTTTCCGGCAACTCACACATGAGTAAACACACATACATACATATATGAATGGGTGAGCAAACTCATGTACGTATTCCGTTGTTGAGATATGTCTCATGTGACAACGACAGAGAATTGCCACGTAAATATTAAAGATGGAGGGAAAAGACACTTTTTGTCAAGATTAGACTCCACTGTCGTACGTGTCGTGAAGAGAAAGATGATAGAGTGCTATAGACTCAAATTATCACGTGTTCGCGATATGCATTGCTATTGCAAATCTCTTCTCCGATAAAAATATCATCCACAGAAAATTCGTGCAGGCGAAATAAACTTGCCGGATTTGAATCTAACCGCTGTGTTCATGGGAAACACTTAAACTTTTCTTGCTTTCCAACCATCTTTTCCAAACCTCACTTTCACCCCTTCTTCGAACCTCCTTTTATCATCACTAAAATACAGGAAAATAAAGTTGACACATGAACGAATTTTTTAATTAAAAAAAAAAAATCATACTCATCAATCTGCATTTTTTTTAGGTCAGTTTTTAATAGGAGTGCAACCTTCGAACGCATTTTTTCTATCACCATATTCATTACTAAAAAAACGAGGCTATATAAAAAAAATGGTTAAAAATTCTCATTTATAGTTTGGAAAAAAAGATTTTAAAATTAGAAGTATGCAAAATAAATTAGAATTTTTAATCTTTGAATTATAAGAATTTTTAATAGTTTGTCTAATTTCAGGAACCTTAATAAGTTTCATAAAATTTCTTTAATTTTCGTAAAATCTTTTTAAATTACTCAATATCCCTTGAAATTCCTTTAAATTTTTTTTAATTCCATGAAATCTCGTAAAATTCCCTAAATCTCTTAAAAGTCCTTGAAATTACTTAATTCACATAAAATATCGTAAAAGTTTTACAAAATATCGTCAAACTTTTTAAAATTATTAAAAATCCAATTAAATTCCTTCACATTATTCAAAATCCCATGAAATCTAATCAAATCGCTTAAAACATCTGAAAATCCAATAAAACGTCGCAAAATCCTTTGAAATTACTTAGTTTTACAAAATATCGTCAAATTCTTTAAAATTCTTAAAAATCCAACTAAATTCCTTCACATTATTCAAAACTCCATGAAATCTGATTAAATCTCTTAGAATATCTGAAAATCCAATGAAATGATCGTAAAATCTCTTGAAGTCCTTTAAAAGTTCTTCACATTAAATACTTATAATGAAATTCCACAAGATATCATTAAATTCTTTAAAATTACTTAAAATCCCATGAAATCTAGTTAAATACTTTACAATTTCCATGAAATCTCGCCAAATCGTTATAAATTTCTTTAGAATCAATAAAACCGCAGCAGCTGGTAAAATCCCTTAACATTCATAAAAATTTGAAAATAATCAGATTATTTTCATTGTAAATGAAATTTATTGTGATTTTTAGAAATTTTGAGGGATTTTACCATTTACTGCAATTTTATTGAATCTAAAGAAATTTAAAACGATTCGGCGAGATTTCTCTGAAATTTTAAAATATTTAACTAGATTTCATGGGATTTGAAGTAACTTTAAAGGATTTAATGATATTTTGTGGAATTTTATTATTAATATGTAATGTGATGAAGTTTTAAAGGATCTCAAGGGGTTTTACGACATCTCATTGGATTTTCAAATATTTTAAGCGATTTAATGCGATTTCATGGGATTTTGAAGAATGTGAAGGAAGTTCATTGGACTTTCAATAATTTTAAAGAATTTGACGATATTTTGTAAAAGTTTAAGTAATTTTAATGACTTTTAAGAGATTTAAGGAATTTAACGAAATTTTATTTAATTTTCAGGAGTTTAATAAGATTTCATATGGGGTATTAAGTAATTTTAAAAGATTTTACAAAATTTACAGTAAATGGCAAAATCCCTCAAAATTTCTAAAAAACACAATAAATTTCATATACAATGAAAATAATCTGAAAATTGTTTTCAAATTTTCATGAATGTTAAGGGATTTTACCAGCTACTGCAGTTTTATTGATTGTAAAGAAATTTATAACGATTTGGCGAGATTTCATGGAAATTGTTAATAATTTTAAAGAATTTGACGATATTTTGTAAAACTAAATAATTTCAAGGGATTTTACGACGTTTTATTGGATTTTCAGATATTTTCAGCGATTTGATTAGATTTCTTGGGATTTTGAATAATGTGAAGGAATTTAATTGGACTTTTAATAATTTTAAAAAATTTGACGATATTTTGTAAAACTTTTACGATATTTTATGGGAATTAAGTAATTTTAAGGACTTATGGAATTTTATGAAACTTATTGAGGTTCCTGAAATTAGACAAGGAACTACAAGTTCTTATAATTCAAAGATTAAAAATCCTAATTTATTTTCCATTACTCTAAAATGGCATCAGTGAATAAAAAAAATAAACGGTCTCTGTACCTTGATTTCTATTTTTTGGACATTATAAACAAGAAAATGGAAACAAAACAATTCGTCAGAAAATACGTCTGAAACTTCAATCCAATTTAGTTGCTTAAAAATTCCCTGAAAATGGTCTATATTTTTTAAATTTGAGAGCAGAGGCGATCAAACTTATTACAATTGTAAGCGTAAAGAGAGGTTGTATATCATACTCTTAGATTTCCATAAGCGATCCTGGTTGTTTAGTCAAAATGCAAATGAGTACGTAAATGCAGATGTATGCCACGTGCACACGCTGCAGGGTAAATTCGTATGTGGTTCAGAGGGTATATGGCACTACGATTAAGCTTCGTTCATATTTGGAAAGTTGTCCCTCAAATTTTGGCACGCGTCTCTAAAGTTCATAATTTTGTAACAGGATCAGCAAAGTAGGGGAAATTCAGATGAGAACTGGAGTCACTAAACAAAGAATTTTATTTTCCCTTTACCCAATAAAGCTTAAACTTCACCGGGATGACATTGTTCTACAATAATTTGTTCCCTTTAGTTTCCTGAAAGGTATAATAATCTGATCAATTAATCTTAACAGAGCCCAGAATAGATGTTCAGATGATTTTTTTCAGTTTTTTAGTTTACAATGTCCTAAATATTTTTGTAAATCTATTTGGAGCGGAAATCTAATTTTTATTATTTGATTTTGGGGTTTAAGTTTGACTTTGGGATTTAAACAATTTTTGGACAAAATTCCCATTTCTAGATAGGAGTTTCTCACCCCTTGGCAATTTCACTTGCAATCTCGTCTAGCTTGCAGTCTATAATTCTGAGACAATCATTTTCCCGGAATTACAGAATGGGCTTCAGTCCTTCGCGGTAGAGACGACATACGAGCGTTGTAAGGCAGCAATTATGTAGGGGTAGTATGCTGAAGCACGACTAGGGATTTCAGCTAATTCCACGTATGTGTTGCTGAATACATCAGCGAAGCCGTTAGTAGTTTATGTGCTGTTAGGTGCTAGGGTCGTGCCTGTGTGTATATATGTATATGGTACTGCATTATCATCACTGATGATAACAGAATGTTGCTTAAACTGTGCCTTCCGCTGCAATCCTCTGTTCATCATAAATGCTTTTAACCATCAAAGACCATTCCATTCCTCGAAAATTCCAATAAGACAATATCATTGAAATTCGTCCACTAAAATGGAACCTAATTAATTAGACAATGCTAAACGTAATCTATTCTAAAAAGATGATTGAGTCGAAGTCGAAATATCGTAACGCCTATTCCGCACTCCTGATTCGTCGTGTAAGTATCGATAGTGATTTTCGACAATCGATACTTGCCGAATCGTAACTTCCGCGTAAATTAAATTTGAAAGTTTGAATTTGAAATTTTGAGTTTGGTTTCGTTAATAATCATTTTTTCACGAGTCTAAACTTGAACTACATTGAAAATCTAGGAATTTTAAGGGAATTTTATGGAATTTTTAAAGATTTCATGAAAGATAATGGGATTCTAAATGCTATCGTAGAATTTTAAAGAATTTCAAGAAGTTTCTGGGAAGTTTTGGAATTTTTCATGACTCTGATTAGATTTCAATCGTACTTCAAGGTACTTTTATAATTTTAAAATATGTATGTTGTAGGATTTAAAT
>UCOK01006751.1:0-11617 GCA_900474325.1 Synergus umbraculus
ACCTTCAAAATCATTAATCTCTTGAAATCCATGTTAAAATTAGTGAAAATCTCTAAAAATTTCTAGCAACCTCTAGAAATGTTTCATCAACTCTTAAAATCTCTTAAAATCATTAAAGATTTCATCAAATTCCATGAAATCCTTAAAAATATTACAAAATCTTTTATAAATTAGACATATTTTTTGAAAACCTTTAAAATTTTACGAAAACCTTCGAAATCTTTGTAAATTCTACAAAATCTTTTTAAAATCCTAAAAATCTTGTGAAATTCGTGAATAAAATTCCCTATACAGTTTTAAATTCCTTATTTAAATCCCACAAAATACATATTTTAAAAGTCATAAAAGTACCTTCAAATCCGATTGAAATCTGATCAAAGTCGTGAAAAATTCTAAAAATTCTTGAAATTCTTTAAAATTCTACCATAACATTTAAAATACCATTATGTCCCATGAAATCTTTAAAAATTCCATAAAATTCCCTTAAAATTCCTAGATTTTCAATGTACCTTTTTTGAGTTTAGATTCGTGACAAAATGATTACTAACGAAACCAAATTCAAAATTTCAAATTCAATTCACGCGGAATTTACGATTCGGCAAATATCGATTGTCGAAAATCACTATTGATACTTACACGACGAATAAGGAGTGCGGAATAGGCGTTACGATATTTCGACTTCGACTCAATCATCTTTTTAGAATAGATTTATTTAAAGACTATATTTTTTAAAATATTTCAAGAATTTTAACAAAAGCTGCAAATGTCAAATAAAATCCACTGCCCGCATCAAATTCCTGAATAACAAGGATAGTTTCAGTAAAAAAAAAAATTTTTAACAAGTTTCATCAAAACTTTATTTAACTTCTGAAAGTTAGTTTCTCCTTCTTTTGTTTCGAGAACAAACTTCGCTCTCGTCTAATAGATTTTCCGCGCTGTCGCGAATCGATATCCAACCATATACCTAGTAGTATACGAAATTCATAAATCATTGAAGTAACTGGCAAATCAATTGCTGCAATGAGTAATATCCTGTAATACTAGAGAAAGCAGTAATATATAGTATATTATCTTATATTATATAATATGCATTATACATTTACGTTTCCGCGATCAATCTGCACGATTTCGAGGATAAGAAAATAAAGATCGAGGGACATATGCCATTGTTACAAAGAAAAGATTTCGCGATTTATTGACGCAATCATTTTGATTATATCAATCTGCAAGACTGAGAAGATGTCGCATATTTAAGCGCTCTGCACTGGCTCGATCGTTAAACTCTTGATTAATTGTTCTTTAACTGATTCCTTCATCTAAAGATCGTTACCGAGTGAAAAAAAAAAACATATTATAATTATGATGATGTTTTCTGCACTTTCTGCTGCTTTGTCATCGTTAAATTCATATTTTTTATTCACTAATGTATTTCGTGTCTCTCTGTTTTATTACTGTAATTTCCAGGTCGAACAAAAGTTATGATAAATCGGAATTCCATTCATTAGATGCTAAACATATCAAAACGAAAATTTGCAAAGTACAAGGTTTGCTTCAACTTTTCCAGAACCTTTCATAAATTTCCACGCCTTTACCAATTCCAAATGTTTGAATGGAGTTTAATCTTGAGAAGTTAAATGCATAATTTTTATAAATCCTTTCGCCTTGAATTACTTTCAGTTCGGGTGACATACAAACACACACACTCAGATTCGCTTCCGTCAGAAAGATGAAAGAAGCAACTGATGAATGGGAACTTATGAATGACTAAAAAAGCATAATAATTTAGAGGTCAGAGCGTTTTTTATCTCTAATTGACCAGGATGTGTGCGAAAGGCCTCGAGACGATGTTTCCTTTGAATAAGACTATATAACTATGAAGTGTACAGTGACCCAAGTGCGAGCAATAAGCTCTTGATATTTGCGACGTGAACGAGAAGATAATATATATATGTATATGTATATATAATCTATAATATAAGTGTATATTATATTATATGTGCCATACATATACATAAGGCATATAAGGCGCAAAAGATGGAACTGAGGAAACAAGCAGCATAAAGTTTATCGCAAAAGAATTCGCCTATTTACTCGAAGATATATGTATATGTGTATGTAATCGTCGCCGAACGGCCGAACCATAGACTTTTCTGACCTTCGTATCGTAGTTTAGCCTTGATGTTTACACGCTTGTTTAAATGTTCATCAGATAACAAAATTTAGAGTCGTATATGCGAAATTAATTTAAAGTACCCTTTTACCGTTTAAAAACTGGTTTTTAGTAATTAAACGATCATTAAATCGGTCAGTGTGGTCTCGGACGATTTAAAGTTCCTTCAAGGATTATCAAAAAGCTAGAAAGCCGGCTTTATGTATTGCTTTATGAATATTTTAACTTTATAAATTGAAAATATTCATTTATATAATTATATTTAAATATAATCGTTAGTTGTGTAAAATTACAAAAATATGAAATTTTTGAACTCTGAAATGATACTGGAAAATTCCTTGATTGAAGAAATAATTAATGTAATTATAATCAATATAAAGCTATTTATATTGTTTGAGTGTATGAGAATCTATCGAATTCCGTAATATGAAATATATACAATGCGGTTTTAGTAATTTAGTGCACACGTACGTTACGTGATTTCAATTATTTTAGCTAAAATCTGACGTTTATTGTTGGTGGATTTCCGTGAAACACGAATTCGAATATTCGATGTTTGACTATCGCAAATAACCCAAGCAGGCAAAACAATTTCGATTGCAAATATGTAAAGGAGTTTATTACTGAAATACTGGCTGTAACATGGATTGAAATTATTGAAGCGTTAAATCTCGAATATTGAATTAAAATTATAATGTGTAACTGTACTTTGCATTACTAAGTGCCTTAAATTAAGTTAAGAATTAAAAAAAGCTATTATTCCAATTCCTGCAACGTGAAATGATATTGATTTCATTTTCATGCTTTTACATTTGGATATTTCTGAGAATTCAATGTTTCAGGGATTCCATTTAGATTATTAAATGCATAATGCATAGGGGTAGAACAACAGCATTCTCCGTAATTTATTTTCAAAACGAGAATAATATTACTTTTTCAAGAACAAAAATAGCCTGTAAAATCACGGATACATTTTCTCTATTAAAAACACGAGAATTTTTTATTATCCATTATATAACGATTTAAAGCAATGTTACAAGGGAATTTAAGCGATTGAAAACGATTATAAGGAATTTGAAGAATTTCAAGACATTTTATACAATTTCAAGAGATTTTAAATGATTTTGAAGAAAATTTAAAGAATTTTATTGGACTGAAGTTTCAGACGTCTATTTAGACGAATTTTTGTCTTTTTCAAAAATTCTCACTAAGAAAAATTGTTTTATAATAATTTGTTTACTTTTATAGAAAGCATGGGAAATATTTTTGCATACAAAATTTCAACCGATTTCAAAACATTTTAAATGATTTAAATTCATTTAGAATAATTTTTAATCATTTTAAGACGTTTAATTACATTTTAGGTGATTTTAAGGATTTTCGATGGATTTCAAATGAATTTAGGGGACTTTAAGAATTTTAAAGAGATTTCAAGACATTTAGGGGATTTCTTGGAGACCTTAGGATATTTTAAGTAAGTTTAGGAATTTCAAGAGAGTTCAAGCAATTTTAAGATTTTTAAAAGAATTAAAGGATAGGAATTTTAAGATACAGACTTAAAGATACTTTTATAAATTCCAAAACAATTTTATTTTTATTTATATACTAGCAAAAATTTAGTCGTCACTGTTCGAGATTTTAAAATATTTCAAAGAACTTTAAGGAACTTCAAAATATTTTAAGGGATTTCAAGATATTTTAAAATACTTCCAAGGATTATTAAAAATTTTGAAAAAACAGTTCAAGGATTTTTCATATATTTCTATAGATTTCACAATATCTCAAGACATTTTAAAGGATTTCATCAGATTTAAGTGACTTTCAATGAATTTCTGAAGAATTCAAGAGTGTTTAATAATTTTAAAAAGATTTTATAACTTTTTAAGTGATTTTAAGAAATTTCCTTAATCCCTTAAAATCGTTTAAAATATATTAAAATCCCTGGGATTTCATTAAAATCTCTTGAAATATCTTGAAATCCCTTCCAATTCCTTTAAATTTGTGAAAATCAGTTAAAATTCTTGAGATCTTATGCAATCTCTGAAAAAATCTTTTGATAACCCTTTCAACTTCTTTAAAAATCACTTTAAATCACCGAAATCAATCAAAATCTCTTACCATCCTTTGAAATTCCCTACAATCACTATAAAGTTCTTTGAATGAAATTTTTTTCTGGACAACCCTAGGTATAAATTTCTGCCAGTAAATAAATATAAATCATACGTTTCGGAAACGTTTTTTTAAAATATTTTCATTCCAATAAATTTAAAAATAAAAATTCGTCAGAATAAACGTCTGAAACTTCAACCTAATAAGGATTTTGAGAGATTTAAATCGATTTTAGCGAATTTCCAAAGATTTCTAAGAATTCAAGAGATTTTAAGAAATTACTAGGGCTTTGTCAAGATTTTAAAAGTTTCATTTTAAAGGATTTGAAAATAATAATATTATAATAATTTTCAAGTCCTTTAAAAAGAAACTTTTAAAATCTTGACAAAGTCCTAATAATTTCTTAAAATCTCTTGAAGTCTTAGAAATCTTTGAAATTCGCTAAAATCGATTTAAATCTCTCAAAATCCTTGCCCGTGTAGAAATTTCGATAGGGGCCTAGTGGGGGCCTCACCAGTTTTCCCTTTTTTTAGTCGGGCCCTGATGAGGAAAACTAGTCGGGGCCCCAGCTAGATCGTAACGCTTTTGTCAGTTAAGCCCCGACTAGATGTTCTAGTAGGTGCCTTGTGGGAATTCACAAGCCCTATCAAAGAAAGGGCCCTATTGTGGCCCTGATTAGTTTTTTCTAGACTAGAACTTCTAGTCCGGGCCAAGGTAGAACCCTACTTTAAATGGGGAAAGATAGGGAAATTTCATGTGAATAAAGTTTCGAACGTTCAAATGAACGAAATATTTTTTTTTAATTATATTTTATCCAGAAATATTGTGCCAACTAAAAATAACAATCTGGATTACAAGTTTATTTAATTCTTTATTATTTTCAATGTAAATTAATCAATATTTAAAAACTTTTTATAGTTACAAATACAATCAATACAAAAATTCGTTCATTTGAACGTTCAGAACTTTTCAATCATGAAATTTCTACACAGGAAACTTCAAATTATACAGGATATGTGCGACTTAATTCCAGGTTTGGTATCCCCGATAATTCTAAGAACTCCATTTCATCATGAGACAAGAAGGTACAGCAAAATGAAGAGGAAAATATTTTTTGAAACCTAACTGATAAATACTTCCGATAATACTTCTACTTCAAATGCGCAAAATTCGTAAGAAATTTCTCACTAGCGCCAGACAGGGCCCTGATTAGTTTTTTCTAGACTAGAACTTCTAGTCCGGGCCACGCTAGATCCCTACTTTAAATGGGGAAAGATAGGGGAATTTCTACACGGGTATTAGGTTGAAATTTCAGACAATATCCAAATTTCCTTAAATTCCCACACAGTAGACACCCTAAAGTATCTACATGAGCAATCTAACGATATATTTTCATCTCCGCCCACTTCTTGCCTGTCTCTCAAGTTGATATTCTTTCCCCGAGGAAACCTGCGAACCGTTAGTGGAACAAAGGTATCGAAGAAACGTTGTTCTTTTATTGCAGAAACATATATAATACATAAGGATACAATATGCTAACACATCGGATACGAAATTCTTTTCTTTCAATACGCGTTCGAGTGTATGGTGACCTGAAAGAAACGAGTCTACCTGCTCGGAACAACCCTTCGCGTGACACGTCCAAATTGGGGAAGAGATTTCTTGAACAAAAAGTCTAGAGGAAGTAGGCGTAATTTGGTATCCGGTTGACACACTAGGGGAAGTGCCTGCCTCTATTAAGACTGTCCACGTTTTTATTATATCGTTGAATCAGAGTAGCAAGCGGAACAGTTACCCTCGTGTCTCTGCCGAGATTTTTAGATTTTATCGGATTACGAAAACTTCGTTACGCTGTTTTAAATCAAGGGGTTCGAATTTCAACTCATACTATACCCTCCAAGGCGTATCCACTTTTGTATTATTTTAATAAATTCAAAGCTTTTAAATTTTTGTCTACTAGAACTAAAAAATCCTGGCGGAAGGTTCGGATAGAAAAAAATGTATCCTTTTGAATCAATTTCATTCCGGAATTTGTATCCGAAGCAAACAGTTTCATTCCGATCTAATCCGAAGTCCGATCAAAGATTCCTATCCTAATCAATCCGAGATTTCTATCCGACTGAATCCGAGGTTAAAGGAAGAATTTTAATCCGAATGAAACCGATCTAATCCGAAGTTAAAGAAAGGATTTCAATCCGAATGAATCCGATCTAATCCGAGATCGAAGCAAGGACTCCAATCTAAAATGAAGGATGCTGTTCAGTGACATATTTGCACTTACATTTTTTTAAATATAAATTTTATTTTTAAGTGATTAGTCACAACTTTTTCGGATTCATTCGGATTGGAAAGGATAAAAAATAAGTTCGGATTAGTTTAGGATTCAATCGGATTAAAGCTACGGATTAGAAAGGATTGGAAGTAGTTCGAATTGATTTCGGATTAATTAGGATTGAGAGCACGGATTGAAAAAGATTGAACGGTAACTTCAGTTTAGAAGTACGGATAGAAAAGAATTAAAATTCGTTCGCATTGATTTCGGATTGATTCGGATTGGGATAACGGATTGAAAAGTGTTCACGGATTGAATATCGGATTAATTCGGACTGAAATTTTTGGTGATTGAAAATTTGTTCGGATTAGAATCGGATTCATTCGGTTTAAAGTCGGATTCAACTTTGTAGAGACTGACGGATTAGAAAGGATTAAAAAGGATTAAAAAATCTTTTTTGATGAGGCTCGGATACATTCGGATTGAAATGTGAGATCGGTTTAGTTTCGAATTCAATCGGATTAGACGTACGGATTGAAAAGTGCGTTCGGATTCATTTGGATTGGAAGTACGGATTAAAAAGTGTATTCGGATAGATTTCGGATTCATACGGATTAGGGGCCACGGATTAAAAATGATTAAAAGGTAAGCTTCGGATTCATTCGGATTGAATTTGGAGTTGAGACACAGATTAAAAAGGATTAAAAAGGATTGAAAACATCCTTCGGATTAGATCGGAATGAAACTGTTTGGTTCGGATACAAATTGCGGAATGATTCGGAAATTTTCCACCAGGGAAATACTCTCTTTTCGAAATTCAGAAAGAACATTTCATTTCTCAAGAATTAAACAATTTTCGCTTCTTTTCCTTTCGCTTCTCTTTCATCTCTATTTCTACTTAGCCTCGGTGTCTTTAATATGAGAAGAGACACTTAATTAAAATGTCTGTAGTTCTTTTCAATTCTTTTGAAACAAAGGATGGAAAAGTAGTGAGGAAGCTTGAACAGTGAATGAAAAATGAAAAGTGAACAATTGCACACCACGAAGATTACTACGTAGGTATTATTATGATTGCTATATAGATATATAAGTATATGTATGTAAAATTGTAAATTATGCAAAGAACCCAGAAGGTTGCGGATGGAGTTTGCTTTGAAAGATGAAAGAAATGAAAGGTTCCTCTGGCAAGAAGACACTGGCACCGATTAAACGCCTTCGAAGTGCCATTTACAATACTGCAAGACATGTTTGGATCTTGTATGTGTTTTTAATGCTTCCTCAATATTCGCGCATATCCTTTCAATCGATTTGTATCCGCCTGTATGCCTGCTGCGATCCAACAGTTTCGAAACAAGAGGAAGAGGAGTCAAGGTTGGCAATCCATGAAAGATGGTAATGACTTTTCATTGTGATTATCCTCCATTAATATTTCTTTCTTCTTGTTTTCGAATATTGCCTTTTAATTTTTACGCGATTCTTTTCTATTAAACTTACAATAGCCCTCTTATAATACCGTATTTTTTACCGATACTAATTTTTACTACTGTCTACTTTCTATATTGAATCATTCACTAATTCATACTTATATAAATAGAATCTGCGCGTCTTAGAAATTTCTTTCTTGGTTTTTGCTTACCATTTGGAGGAGATAATTCGCAAAGTTGAAAAAGAATCCAGAAAAAACTTACCTGAAACAGAAAAATGATATTTATTAGTTAATTATGTTTAGTTATTAATTATTTATGTTTCGTTAAGTTATGTTTCCTTATAACGTATTTTTATTTCAGGGTAATGTTACTTCCTTGAAATAAGATCGTTATTTCGAATAAATGCAATTTTGGTAAAGAAATAAGAATAAGAATTCCCTCAGGGGTTTATTTATCCACTAGCTTTTTACATTCAACTAAAGCACTCTAGAAAATAATCTCTCCCAGAATTGATTAAATCCTGAAAATACCATAAATTCATTTTGTCGTGAAAGTACTTGGTTCTCTAGATGGAGCTTAAATACATCGGATTATACGCTTATGGGTTATGCTTGGCTTTAATCGATGGCTTTATGGCTTTATCAAAGAGCTGAAGCTCTCAGCTTAAATATACAAATGCGAGATCTTGCGTTAGGGAAAATTGAAAAAGGTTTCAAGTTTAGAAACGTAGAAAGATTTAACATTTTATAAAAAAAGAAAACTGGTGGAGTTACATTTATAATCCTTAGCGAACTTTTAATAATAGAGGAATTAATTAAAAAATTAGCAATTGAAAGGTAAAAAATATACTCTAAACGATAGAATCATCATAAAATGTATATATATGTAGTAGAATTGCAATTTTAATCACTGAGAAAAAAGGATTGTACCGTTTATTGGGAGGATGTTTAATAACTACGAGTCAGCGATCTACAGATATTAAACCGTATAATCTGGATGTTAAACCGTATAATCTAGATTTTGAGTTTTATAATCGCAGGATTCTAGAAATAAACATCAAGATTATACGGTTTAACATCCAAATTATACGGATTAATATCTAAATTGCTCTTCCATAGTTAATCTTCTCAAAGTAACAAAAAAGACAAGAAAAAAAACAGTTGAGTTGCAAAGAATGCGTAAAGAAGAAATTAAAATCCGATCAGTATCTATTGTCATTAAAAAAGGTGAGAAGGTAATTTTTTAAATGAAAATAAGTGAGAAATAGGTTTCAAAAGAGTTTCAAGATTTTTGCAAGATGTCAAGACATTCGAAAAAGTTTTTTCAAACCGGAAATCCACTTCCCGTATTCAAAAATAAAATCAAGGCAAATTCCGGAATTTCCTTAAATTCTAGCACAATAGACACCCTGAATTTGTAACCCTTATATATTTTTAGAGTTTAATAAAAGAGAGAAGAAACTTGTATTTGAGGTCGAAATTCAAAGCATTTAAAAAAAGGAAGTAATGAACGCAAATAAAATTAGGATACTGTCGCGCGCATTGCTTACTGTATTTTATGGGGCATGAAACGGGGTTTACATTAAGTGCAGAGCTCGCGGGGCTGGTTTTATGTGCCAATGTATCTTCGAAGTCATTCATTCAAGTTCCTCGCTTTCTCGCGAGCGATCGCGCCTTTCATATTTTGAATCGTTCTATACTCCTACGTGCACATACACGAACGTATTATCAACGTACTTTCGTACTTATACGAACTGGACAGCCTTGCCTTCGAAGTATCATTTCTACGAATAACAACCTCCCTGCATATATACAAGAGAAAGAAAAAGATGAGGAGATAACAGCTCAGAACGAGAGGGAAAGATGTGCTTGCTCTCGACTTGATTTCTCGCGAATTTTCTATAGCGAACACGTGCGATGATGTAAATATAAACAAGAATTCTGATCTAGCTTTATTCTTGGGAACGACTAATGTGATTGGTTTAATATTTAATCTGAACCTTAAATTATTTGACACACATCAAATTTAAATATACAAGAATTCCTTTTTAATATTATATTTTACTTCTCTAATCTCTTAAAATCTATGTTAAACTTCGTGAAAATCTCTAAAAAATTCCAAGAAACCTTTGAAAACCTGAGAAATCGCTTAAAATTCGTGAAAATTTTTTTAAATTTTCAGAAACTTCTTAAGATTCTTTTCAATTCAATGATAACAATTCAAATCCCTTTTCTTTCCTTCAAAAATCCATTGAAAGTATTAAAAATATCATTTAAAATTATTAGAAATCTCATAAAATTCCTTAAAATTTCAGGATAATATTTCAAATTCCTTGAAATCTCATGAAACTCTTACAAAATCATTAATATCTTGAAATCCATGTTAAAATTAGTGAAAATCTCTATAAGTTCCTAGAAACCTTTTGAAATTCCATGACAAACTTTAAAGTTTCTCGAAATCACTTAAAATTATTACAAATCTCATAAAATTACTTAAAATTTCAGGATAATATTTCCAATTCGTTAAAACCTCATAAAACTCTTACAAAACTTTTAAAATCCCTTAAAATTTCACGAAATATCCTAAAATTCCATACAATTCCGCAAAATCGTTTTAATATCATAAAACTCCATTGAAAGTACTAAAAATATCTTCAAATTCCATGAAATCTTTTAAAATTCTCACAAAATCATTTAAATATTAGAAAAATCTCTCGAAATCACTTAAAATTATTAGAAATGTCATAACATTCCTTAAAATTTCAAATTCCTTGAAATCTCATGAAACTCTTACAAAATCATTAATCTCTTGAAATCCATGTTAAAATTAGTAAAAATCTCTAAAAGTTTCTAGAAACCTTTTGAAATTCCATGACAAACTTTAAAATTTCTCGAAAGCACTTAAAATTATTACAAATCTCATAAAATTACTTAAAATTTCAGGATATTATTTCCAATTCGTTAAAACCTCATAAAACTCTTACAAAACTTTTAAAATCCCTTAAAATTTCACGAAATATCCTAAAATTACATACAATTCCGCAAAATCGTTTTAATATCATAAGAAGTTTTTGAATTCCTCAATAAAATTCCCTATAAAGTTTTTAATTCCTTATTTAAATCTCACAAAATACATACTTTAAAAGTCATAAAATCACCTTGAAGTCCGATTGAAATTGGATCAAAGTCGGTTGGTTTTGCGGCATATGTAATTGCAATTTTACTATTTACAAGAACGAAAGCGCGCTCCGCGCGCGCATTTATCTTTTTTTTAAATATTATATAATTTATTATATTTTATATAATCTCTAATCTCTTAAAATCATTAAAGATTTCATCAAATTCCATGAAATCCTTAAAAATATTACGAAATCATTTAAATATCAGAAAAATCTCGAAATCACCTAAAATTATTGGAAATCTCATACAATTCCTTAAAATTTTAGGATAATATTTCAAAATCCTTAAAATCTCATAAAACTCTTACAAAGCTTTTAAAATTCGACGAAATATCCTAAAATCTTATAAAATTCTACAAATTCGTTTTAATATTCTAAAAATCTCTTGAATTTCTTAAAAGTCACTTAAAAATCATTAAAAATGCACATAAAAACCTTCAAAATCATTAATCTCTTGAAAT
>UCOK01006752.1:0-19421 GCA_900474325.1 Synergus umbraculus
GTACACAACCTGTTTTCAAGAGACTTATCGTTTCTCGGTTTGCGACGAACGTAACTTAGTTTATATCGAGTCTTTCTTATTACTAAAAATTTGTATTATATCGAGTCTTTCCGTAGCCGGGAACCGATATTATCTTGTAATCTTTTGGTTTTTATTTCTGAATAAACGTTGTTATTGTTTAATTATTGCGTATTGACTTGCCTCCCTTGGGAACCGTCCCACTCCCACGATTCCAGCCTATGAGAGGGCATAAGGTCTTACATCCACAATAAGCTACGAAATATAAGGATTCAACATCAGGACCTTAAAGATAAGACCAACCAACCCACCTAGGAATCGTTACAACATAGGACCGAATGCGGTTGGATAAGGCTTAAGGGCACTTTTCACATACTTGTCCAGCTAGGCTCTTTTAAGGGTTTTAACGAGTTTTCCTGGGATTTTAAGTAATGTAAAGAAATTTAAAGGGATTTTTCGACATTTATTTAAATTTTAGAGATCTGATAAATAATAAATATTACATTTTTCAATAACGTAGGCCATTCACCTTAAATTAATAATTAAAAAACGAACGAATGGAATTAGTAAGATTATCATATAATATAATTATGACAGTTTAACATGTATACTATGTCATTTACGTTCTATTATACATATAGCTTTTACAAAATTTTAAAGAACCTGGAAAGTTGTTAAACTTTAAGTAATTTCAAACGATTTTTCATTGAGTTTAAAATTTAATAAATGATATGAAAAATTTTTGAAAAACATATGTATACAGTATTTTAATTTTTTTTTAGTAATCACTAAAAGCGTAAGTCTTACGCTAATTTTGGCTGTTGCATTAAATAATACATAAGTTATGTTTTTAAAATATATACATATATTATATAGAGATATATGATTGCAGCAGGTAATAAAAACTACTAAGACTTCTTTTAAACAAGAACGAACAATTACGCAATTAAGGACAAGACACATACTTAGTATAATTAGACCTACGTCCTAATTATCATATTCATGAGATACGACGAATAACGTGAACGTTCCTCGGGAAATAAAAAGTAAGGAATTTCGGGCCAGGAAGATTGCACTCAAATCGAATGAATATTCATCAAAAACTAAATTCTCTTCGGTTGCAAAGAAATATTAAACTCGCATTGGATTTTCTCACATTATATATAATACGATTCTCTACTGTATAAGACCGAATTAAATTTTATCCATCATAAAAAGGAAATGTAACCGTTTTACAAATTTTTATTTATTCGAATTTCCATTTTATTTACTTTTTTTCTTCACAATAACGGAAATAAAAATTTCAAAAATTTTTATTTTCCTGAAATTGACACTTTACTTGATATTAATTTTCATAAAATATCATTTGCTAAATTTTCTTTGTTTAGTTGAACATCCGGCTTAATTGTGTCATGAAATTAAAATTCAACCAACCAGAATTTTAAATTAAATTTTGTACCATTGTTGTTTTTGATGTTCTGTAGTGAAAAGAGATATTTTTACTATAAGAAATTTATGAGAAATTATTCATTTTATAAATGTAAAATTGAGAGAGAAAATCGCTGACATCCACTGACTCTTCTTAAAAAGCAGGGATATATTTTGAAAGTCTTAAAGGCATATAATTTTGATGAATAAAACCCTGCGAATGAAAGTAAAATATAAACACAAAGTACTATATTTATTTATAAGCTCTGTACATTTTTAAACATTGACTCACGACTACACTCACCATTTAAAATTTATTAGCTAATATATGACGATGTCTGATTTGCATTGATAAAAGACCACTTCCGCCAGAGAAATTCTTCCAATTGTGGGCTATTAATTCAGTTTCTCCAAATGCCAGTCACAGTTTTCATACATTTTTGAAGTACCATACGATTGATTCGGATGAAAGGCAAGAATTCAGTGAAAAGTTCCCCGCATCCTTGCAATACAGAATTGCTCGTGGACCGCGATAGCGTTGCCAAGTAATTAAAACTGTAGGGAGGATGAACGGATCTTTGGCTCGGTTGAAAAATGGGAGAGCATTTTACGGCGAAAATACGAGGGAACTTTTCTTGCCAAAGAAACCAAATCCGTATTGCACTTTTGTTCTTCCTTAAAAAGCTCAACGAATATAGTGGGTTTAAGCTTTTAAAGAACTTCGATTAGATTTTGTTTTATCAGTCCTTATAATATACTAGCAGAAATTTATCCTGAGTTGTCCGGGATTTTAAGCAATTTCAACTGACTTTAAGGAATTTCAAGGGATTTAACAAAATTTCCAAATGTTTGTAATGATTTTAATGAATCCATGTAAAATATTAGACAATTTATTATATTATCGAATTTTTCTTCAAACTTACGTTTAAGACATTGAATTTTCAAGAATTTGATAGGAATTAATGAGATTTCATGGGTTTTTAAGTAACTTTAAGGAATAATATCAAGTAATTCTACGAAATTCATTGGTATATTATGAATTTTAAGGACCTTTGTCCCCCCCCCTGAAAATACTCCTTTTGGTATTTGCTTGGTTTTTATTTGAACCGTGGCCGTGGGGGGGCGGGGTGAAAAAAGTTTCTGATTTTTTAAATTCTTTAATTAGCACTGCGAACTCCACACACATTTCTCAAAGGAAAACAATATTTAAATATATATTATACACAAAGGGAAAAATCCTTTCAGTCCAGTGACCACAGCGGGCGCAATTTCAAAAGCAGTCAGACAAAAAATATCGTGTCCATAAAGGTTAAAGGGTTATTTTTCCCCGTGCAGTGGCGGATCCAAGGGGGAAGGAGGGAAACCCCCCCAAAGATCCTTAGCATAAAAATATTGAGTGAGAAAAATCAAATTAGGAAATTCGCCCTTCGATATCAGAAAAAAATAAAAAAATAACTGGTCAATTTTTTTACTATTGTTTTAAACTGTTCCCTGAAACTATGCCAAACAACATTATTTCTAAATTTTAGGTAAAAATTAATTCCCCCCCCAAGAATTGTTTTTGGATCCATCCCTGCCTTCTGTGAGGAAACATACACCTCCTTTACACCCTTAATGCTCTATATACTATGACCGATTTTTGTCTGCAACATCACATTTTAAATAATCAAAAATCTTTTCTACAGGATGTCAACTAAATTATGCGCACCAAATCCCCAGATATTTCCCGTAAAATTCCCGTATTTTTCCGACTTATAAATATAAGATTCCTCTTTTACTATAAAATCATCATATATTGCATAGTGGGTTACGTTATGCGTAATTTACTCCAGAAAAATAGATGACAAATAGGTTTTTCAAAAGAAATTTAGAATTGCCGTAAGATTTACAGACATTTTTAAGCAGGGAGTTAAAAAGATTTAATGGGCTTCAAGATAATTTAAGTGATTTACTGTAATTACAACGAATTTAAAAAAAAAATTTTTAAGTTTAAAGATTTTCAAGATATTTCATAAAATTTCAAGATATATTTTAATGATTTTAAGGAATTACAATTAATTTATAACGATTTAAAAAGGTTTAATGGATTTTAAAGAATTTAAAGAAACTTCGAAGAGAATTTAAAGGATTTCAAGAGATTTTAAGTGATTTTAGATAATATCCAGATATTTCTAATGATTTAAATTAAGTTGAAATGATTTCAAATAAATTCAAAAAAGAGTTTAAGGATTCCTATATAAGAAAGATCATACGTACTCGGCCCTGGATTTACAATAGGTGCGCGCGGTGCGCACGCACAGGGCGGCAAATTTCGTGGAGCGGCAAAATTTTAAGCAAAATTAATTTCTTCAACACGTGCACGAAAACCACGTGTTTTCGAGCATGTGAAGCGAGGTGAAAGTTGCTGTTTCCAGAGCAGTGAAATAAACTGGGAAAAAAACTCCTAACAGGAAAAAAAACTCCAGCTGGAGATAAAAAAAACTCGCGACATTACTGCCTCTGGCGGAGAATCTTGTAGTCGCGCTATTCTAACCTCTGGAAACAGCAACTTTCAGCGTGATAGAGTAGTTGACATGTATGCCTTTCCTTGTAAACATGTCAACCCAACCGTGGTTTCTATAAGATTCCAATAATCCAATGGAAAACAGAGGGTTAGGTTACCATGTTTAGAAGGGAAGTTATACCTAAATAACATGTACTATATGTAATTATTCTCTTATAATTAAACAACAAAGAAATTTAAAACACAGGCTTTATGTTTATTTCAGCTGTGAATTGAATATTTGAAGATTTTTTTTAAAATGTCATGAAGGTTGTAACGGTATAGCCTGCCGTTACACATAAATGCGCCTATGTGTAGGCAACCATAGCTCTGCTTAATAAACCCATAGAGAAAGATAAAGCGCCTGAGCATAGAATACCTGAGCTACGATTATCGGTATTATAGAGAGCGATCAAAATATCGATCGATAAATGATTCGGCCGGATTTCGCTAGGCGCGCAGAACCCCGTCTTCTCGCGAACGATTTAGTTTCATGAGAAATTAAAAGACGAGCGTTCGATCCCAGCCGTCACTCGTTCACGAGTCGCCTTCGAGCTCAGGCTGGGCATGGCCCAGCGCTCTTAAGTGACTCTTTTTGCTGGTTAGCAATAGCCAGGTTCCGGAGAACTCAGCACGGAGCCCATTCGACCACGGACGTCACCAGAGTGAACAACCAGAGCCAAGCAGAGGATTTTTGAGAGCCATCTTCTGAGCCAAGCAGCCTGTATCCGAGATCTTCACTACAGACTTAGCTGATACTAGGTAGTATAACCCCTAGGAAACTTCGTACGCTGTACCAGGCTGGGGTTTCCTAGACATTTTGCTCTTGTCATAGCACGACCGTATTTGTCAGGTTCCTTCGTACGCTGTACCAGGCTGTGGGAACTTGACAGATTCTACGAGTCTGTTGTGACAATCGCCATCTTTGTCAAGCTCCTTCGCACGCTGTACCAGGCTGGGGGAACTTGACAAAGTTATCATATCACCAGGGCATAACCATACTTACGCGATCAGCATTAGGCTAAGTTCCTTCGCACGCTGTACCAGGCTGGGGGAACTTAGCAGGGTGGAGAAGCTAGGTTACTATTCAGAGGGGCGACTTACCGGGAACCATCATTCGTGTATAGCTTCACGGTATAACGTCAGAGCGCGACCATCTGTAAAGCATAGTGTTCTCTACGGGTAACTTCTTGCCAAGACGTAACTTTACGGGAAATTGACCGTAATTTACCAAATGCGTCACAGCCTCACTTAAATTGCATTCTATTGATTTCGTTACTAATCGGAGGTTCTATTTCTATTTCTCGGGATTCTTTCTCTTAATTCGCGAGCGCGGTAGTTATTGACTTTAATTTGCGTTTTCTCTCTTGCAGCGAGGCAACAGTTCACACAGGGCTGAGCCATTAGTTAGTTATAGAGACTAAAGGGTTTTAAACCAGTATAGAGTACGCTTAGTCAGGATCAAGAGAGGGTCTTTTCTTTAGGGCTAGCGTGCGAAACTTTATTATTTCGGTTTCAACTCAAAATTAAATTATCACGAGTACACAACCTGTTTTCAAGAGACTTATCGTTTCTCGGTTTGCGACGAACGTAACTTAGTTTATATCGAGTCTTTCCGTAGCCGGGAACCGAAATTATCTCGCAATCTTTTGGTTTTTGTTTGAATAAACATTGTTATTGTTGATTAATTATTGCGTATTTACTTGCCTCCCTTGGGAACCGTCCCACTCCCACGATTCCAGCCTATTAGAGGGCATAAGGTCTTACATCCACAATAAGCTACGAAATATAAGGATTCAACATCAGGACCTTAAAGATAAGACCAACCAACCCTAGGAATCGTTACAAGGTTTAAGATAAAAGAGCGGCATTTTTCACAGCGCACAGGGCGGCATTTTAGGTAAATTCGGCCCTGTACGTATCGATAATCGAAAAGTGTAACGCTGAAATGCGTGGACCCGATTCCTTATTGGTCAATACAGTTCGTGACGTGTCGTATATCGATAATCGAGGCCGACGCAGGAAATTTTAAATCTTTATATTGTACAAAATCGCTTAAATTAAAAATAAATTCAGCCCGCGCGCGGAAAGCGCGCGTTTGGTCTCGTTTCAATACATTTTACAGGATTTATAAGAATTCAAGTGACTTTAAGCATTACTACGGATTTTATGGGATGTTAAACAGTTCAAAATATTTCAAGAGATTTAAACAATAGTTGCAAGTGTCAAATGAAAATATTCAGATCAATTATTCGGAAAAGTTGTTTCAAACCGCAAATCCACTTCCCGCATTCAAAAGAAATATCAAGGATAATTCCCGCATTTTCATAAATTCCTGCACAGTAGACACCTGATTATAATATATTTTATAACATTTTAAAATATTTAAAATATGAAGTTGAGGAAAATCCGATAACATAATAAATTATCTAATATATTTTACACAGAGTTACATAAGAAAAATAAAATGTTAAGATTAATGATACCAACAAAGATTCTTTGTACCTCCCTTTTGTTAAATTCAATAAAAGTTTTTAATTACTTATGAAAAGTTCTTTTTCTCGACGAGTTTTCTTCATTGTGGTATTCAAATGTCCAGTAGGTACATAATATCGATATCTAATTAAACTTCAATCTCCTATATGTAGGAGAAACTCGGTTTCCATGTCTACATTTTGCTTGAATTTTTCAGTTCGCTTTTATACATTATTCGTATAAGTACTGAACCCAATACAGGGGTGCGATTCTATAATTTCACTTTCACTTTCACTTCACTTTACGTCGTGAATTTACAAATGCAAAATTGAAAAAAAAAATTGAAATCCGCCGTGAATTCTGACAAGACCTGAAGTGAAGTAAAAGTGAAAGTGAAATTGCAGAATCGTACCCTCTCTTAATAGAACCTCTCTTACTCGAAGAGTCACAGGATCACAAAAATTTTCGCGTTACGGAATTTTCGAGTTAATGAGACTTCTAGATGAAGAGGTTTAAATTTACGCGATTTGAGTTATAGAGGTCAAACAGAAATTGAAATAAGTTTGTGGGTCGATAAATAAACAAGTATGAAAACATACATTTTAACATGTATATTATTAAACTATTATATAAACTGTCCTGTACTATTTAGTATTATATAAACTATAGCATATATTTTATTTATGATGTACGGAAAAAATCTGTAATTTTTCTCTGCTTCAATGATTTTATGTCTTGAATATATAAAGTATTATCTATTGAAACTAATGCCGAGAAAATGCTGCCATCAATATCAGACCTTTCTAAATACACTGCTACCTCAGTTGCAGTTCACTCAGTTGTATAGTATTCCTAGAACTTGGGTTCGCTCCCAAACTTAGGTAAGGGGAGGTGAGGAGTCGAGAGGGAGCCGCCGCCAGCTTGGCAGTACCGTAGCTACAAAGGGTGCAGTACCCTAAGTCAGTTTTCACTGTGGTTTACTCGGTTCACTCATTCGTGAAAATTAACCAATCAAACGCAACCCTTTAAAAGCAACCAATCAAACATTTGGCCATGGGCGATGCATGAGCATCAATGCACATCAGTGTGGAGCCCGCAAAGGGAGTACTGGTACATACGACCCTGATTTCTTTACCTACGCGAAATTCACTCATAAAGAGTCTTGACGAACCGAGGCAAGACTACAACTGAGGTAGCAGCTTGTGAGTCCTTAGACGAGTATTTAAAGCACGTTTTGCATCATTATTTGAAATATAATCCTCAGAATTGTAACTTACTATTTTCAGTAATAATCGATTACCATTAGCTTCTCCGAAAGAACAGAAAATGTTGAAAAGATCTCAGGAAGACCCCGAAGTCAGTTGTGAAATTAAAAAACCTAAAGTGATTCCAAGTGTAACGCTTCGACAAAGTTTAAGAAATAAGAAATGATTCACTATGTATTTTGATAAAAAATTGTATTATTGTTTTTTACATTTATAATTGTTAAAAATTTTAATTAATTTCATTTATTAACTCATGTTAATTTTTGCTTTATTCTAAGACTACTATAAAATTTTTATTCTAATTCTATTATTAATAAATTTCAGAGATTGTTAAAATCAAGAAAGAAAATACCAAAACTGTCTTTGTATCATTATCAAAGTCTTATAATTTATCATTCGCTTTATTATTTTAAGATTTTGAAAAGATTTAGGTAAGTACTTTGCATATTTCATTTAGATGTCAGTACTGTGGAAATAATGTAAGTACCGTGGCATTGAAATTTTCAATTTTTGTCCTAATTTTTTGTCTATTAAAGTTGTAGTAGAACTACATTACAAGCTTAATTCTGAACATAATGAGGAAACAATAGTACCCAAAACATAGGTTTTAAAGCATTTTAAATTTTTTTTAAATTTGAGTTGTAAAAATCAGTTATCTGAGAATCACCCATATAAAGGATATAAAGGGAATATTATCATAGAATTTTAAGGAATTTCCAAAAATTTCTACGAATTTTAAGAGATTTTCACTAATTTTAACGAATTTTAGATGTTTTTAACTTTTAAAATATTGCATGGATTTTAAAGGATTTTAAAGTTTGTCGGGGAATTGTATTGAGGGATTTCAAACGATTTTCATAACTGAAAAAATTTCATAGAATTTTGAAAGTTATTGTTAAATTTTTAGAAGTTTCCAGAAGTTTTTCTGATTTGTAAAGGATTTTATAGATTTTTAAGGATTTCATGAAATCTTAAGGAATTTTAAGGGTTTTTAAAAGAATTTAAGAGTTTTTGATGAGTTTTATTAAAAATTTGTGAAATTTTAAAGGTTTTCATCGCATTTTATGAGATTTCGTATAATTTTAAGGAATTTCAAGATATTTTACTGATTTTTAAAAAGTTTTGTTGAATTTTTTGAGGATTTCTAAAAATTTTATATATTTTTCACCAATTTTAACGAATTTTGAAGGATTTTGAAGTTTTTTGTAAAATTTTAAAAGACCAGCAAATTAACATGTACGTTATTATTTTGTTTTTCTTGTTATAATTACAAGTCTTTTAAAAGCCAATCAGGTTTGCAACAACAATGTAGGGGAGCGGTACTCATAGTTGTTCGGTGTACACAGAGAATCAAAAAAAATATCTATAAAATTATTAAATAAAATATGTTTTAATTACTAAATATCTATGACTTTATTGCATAAGCATTTTTTAGAAAAGTTACATTGCAAACCTTTGCGTATTTTTTTTTTATTGAAATACGTTTTTGACACATTGCAATGATCTTTTTCAGAACTCTAAATAACCACGAGGGTTTTTTTTCTGATGGTTGGCAGCCTGGCAATACATAAAAGATACTTGAGCGGGTATTTTAGTGTAAAGAGTAACCAAGTATATATAGCGTTGATATCACTGACATTAAAAAAAAACGTTCAGTAGGGTATTAACCTGAAATTTAACATTAAAAACTGATCATTATAATATTATATATTTTGTAGTTAAGGTAAAATAATTTGAGATCCTTGATAGTTTTCGCAAATGATAATCTAAATAATTAAACTTTTACTTAAAAGTAAGTCAAAAGCTTTATTTATTGAATGTAATGAGTGATTATTTGTGTCCTCTGGAAGGTACAACGATGTTCAAAGGACATTTCATGACACCACTTTTTAAAGATAAGATAATACGTTAATAATAAAGAATTCGTGTTATAGAGTGTTCTATATATGTATAATCATTTCGAGTTACAGAGGCTTAATATATTTACATTATATTTCTTCGAGTTAGAGAAACTTTCTCGAGGGGCGAGAATTTTTTGTTCGAGTTAGGGAGGTCTTCGAGTTACAGAGGTTCAAGATAGAGAGGTTCCACTGTATTTCAAAAATGTTGAGATACATTTTATAGTGTTATAATAGTTTACAGAACTATTAGTCTAAAGAGAAATACTCGACTAGCATTTTCGTCGACCCATCGGCTGAATAAATAGAATATTAATATATGACAAGTTGGGTTCGGAACGACCACCCCTGTAGAAATCGAGTTTAGTGGTTGGTCCCGTTAGAATTGGGATGACATATGGAGAAGGGTAGGGTCGTCGAGTAATTGATATTGGTAGACTCTATCTAATGTCCCAGAGTGGAGTACAATTCCACTTTCATACCCCATTGAAATAGAGACATGGGACCAATATCATCCTGTCTTGATCTCACTGGACCACTGGACCATGCATACATCAATAGCCCAATAACCATGAATTCGAAAACCATAGCTTTGTTACATATAATTTGAGATCTATGGAAACCAATATTTCGTACCCTATTGTCATTTTGTGAAAGCTTTTTATAAAAGTCTAGCGTCCAACCATACAATAAGATGAAAGCTTTGCATTCCTATTCTAAAAAGTTCATATATAGCGAATATCGAAAAATGTAACGTTAAAATGTGTGGACCCGATTTCTTATTGGTCAAATACAGATGGTGACGTTTCGTATATCGATAATCGCACGAGACGCGGGAAATTCTAAATTTTTTATATTGTACAAAATCGCTTAAATATTTTGTATCACCTACATCTATGTTCTGGGTCGGTTAGTGATGTGTCACTTAAAGTTTTCTACCCTTATTGGTGAGTAATTGGTCATTACAGTTGACCTGAGAAATTCTAAATCTTTTCACATGGTAAAGTGAGCGGAAGATATCACTTAAAAAACCATAATCAAACATCATTACAACTGTAAAAGTAGTTAATTTTGAAAATAATCTAACAACTACTATTTTCTATAACCCAAAATAGATATAGTAATTATTCAGTTTATAAAATATAAGGAACATTTTTTTATAAATATATATTATTTTCTTAAAATTTTTTAAGTTTTTAAAATTCATATAATATAACTATTAGTACTATAAAACTAAAATTTAAAAAAAATTCTCAATTACATCTGTTAGGAAAGAAGAAATAAAATATCATAAATTATAATATAAAAAGAAATGTGCGAGCGCAGCGCGCGTTCATCTTGTAATCTGGAATAGCGAGAATAGGTCTGACGATAATCGCGGCTCTATCACTGGGATTTCAAAGTGTGTATTCCAAAATCAAATAGTATACAGTGAAGAATTCACTTATTACAAATGCAAAACCTCCAAATTATATATGTCGACAGCGTTCAGGATAGAATAATGTCAAATTAAGTTATTCAAAATTTTACAATTTTTTTAGTTTGTAAGGGATTTTTAACGATTTGAAAATCTTTAAATATGTATGGGCAACCGGAAGACGCCATGTTCAAAATCTGTTGCCATGATTTCTCAATTTTGGATCATTTGAAACACAAAAACCAAATTGATTTTTAAAGATCGAGTACATATCTTAAGTGGCTATCCTATGAAACTCAGTTATAAAAAATATATTGATAAATAAACAAATGGTGAAAGTTTTTATTATTTTTCGTTGTTTTCGCCTTTTTTCAACATTAATTGTGTCAAATTGTTATTAAATGTTAATGGGAAATCATGACCGAGTTTCATACAATAGCCGGACCTGCCGCGTATGAGCTTGTTTGCAGTTGTTTCATACATTGTTTGATACATTGTGTGCTCATACATTGTATGAGCTTGTTTGCAGTTGCTCTATACATTGTTTCCAATGTGAAAACTGCCTGCAACTTTGCGCAAATCTTTAAATACGTTTTTCTCAAAACTACTTTTTCCATCACGTTTGACATGATTTCTCAAGTTCTAATGAACCGATTAACCTGAAATTTGGCGTGGACCTTCTTTATATATCCCTTTATCGTCCGAACAAAGATTATGTAAAAATTTTGTTTTTTACTATTTTTAAGAAATTTTAAATTTTTAAAAAAAGGGCAAAAAATCACGTTTTTTCTTCAAACAGTCGCCATTTTGTGAAAAAAATTTTTTTCTTTTCCCCTAGTTCAGACGATAGCGACATTTTTACTGATTAAGAATCTTGTTTTTTTTTTCGACCACCAGAAGGGTTGGAATCGTGTCAATACGGATGCACCCTGTTTTCCACCCCCGCCACTCCATCAGCCTGTAACTTGTTCAATTTTCGAATTTTTTTTTCTCAATTTTTTTCCGTATTGTTGGAATATTAATAAATGTCCAGTAAAAAAATGTATGGTAAAAATATTTTTATTTTTTTTTATCGAATTTCAAAAAACACCCAATTTTTGTACCTCTAGACTAGAATACCCCCTTAAAGTTTGCACTACGGAAAACACACCTTGTGGTCGAAAAATATGAAGAAAAATGATCTTACCCTTAATCAATGACGCCTGCTCCATACAACCTACCTAATTAATAATTACTTAATAATCCTAATTCCTAATTAATAGTTAATTAATACTCCAAATTAATAACGTGCTAATTGTGCGTTTCGAAAGCTCGAGGCCTTGTGGTGTAATTTTTTTTTCGGTCACTTTCAATACGCTCTGAGGTAAAAGAAGGTTTATATCTTATTTCTAAATATAGTGACTGAAAACGAAAAAAAAAATTAGATTTTTCGAAAATTTTAAACCTGACTTCCCTCTTAAGGGGTTATTCTACTTTATACGCTTAAAAAAAGAGCTATTTTTCAACATTTTTTTTGAGTATGTCAAGAAAGATATGGATATAAATATTTTTAGGTATGATAAAACATGTCTTAAAATACGTAAAAAATTGTTTTTTATTTATTTTATTGCATTGTTATTTTTTTAAACGCGTTTTTCTCAAAACGGCGTTTTTAAAACGGTACCAAGGATTTTATGAAAACTATTCGACCGATCCTTATAAAATATAAGCCACACATTCTACACATATTGAACTATAGGTCTGTTGCCTATAATATATTAAAAAATAACATTTTTACTAATTTTTTAAACAAAAAAAAAAAAAAAACAGTGAAAAAAATGCATTTTTTAAAAATTTTTGTCCGCCATTTTGTTATTTTTTCATAAATATTAATTATTATAGGCAACAGGCCTAGTTTTAGTAATACTGAAGCAAACCCACTTTGGTTTTTTTTTCAGCTAGCTGTTACCGAGATATCCCTGGTACCGTTTCCCCTTTTGATTTTGAGAAGCCTTACGTACAATCATTATTTTTAATATAAACATTGAATAAAGTTAATAAAAAAAATTTTTTTATGTAGTTTAATACATGTTTTATCATACCTAAAAATATTTATTTTTATATCGTTCATGATATAGTCAAAAAAAATGTTCAAAAATAGCTCTTTTCTTCAGCTTATAAAGTAGAATAATCCCTTCAGGGATTTTAAAATTAATTATTTTAAGAAAGATTTTCTCGTGTTTTATATAAAAGTACAGGTTCATTTTCTGAATAGAAAATTCTGATGGAGGGTTCACTATAAAGGAAGCAGAAAAGTTCGATGATAGAAGAGGGAAATTCTCTTAAACGCGTAGGGTACAAGGAGAAAGTGTTTTGATACCTCTGTAGTACAGAGTAAGTTAACTAATTAACTAAGTTGAATGAGTTAGTTGAACTCTAGGAAATGTATTTTTTCTCGACTTTTTTTATTTCTGTACTAACCACCGAAAGAAGCAAGCCAAAGAGAATTTTTGAAATAACATTGAAGAAATGCTGAACAAATATTGAATACTCTTATAATCCTATAAAGGAAGCTTTACAATGTTTTTTTAAGTGAGTATTAATAGTTGTTCAATAATACTCTCTAAAAGTTTAATAATTTAAATTTAAATTTGTAGAGTAAGAAATCTTGAGAGAATTCGAAGAATCATAATAATATCAATCAAAGGCAATAAGGAAATAGAAATTTGAATATATTTAGTTTCTATAACAGCCCAAAAAGTCGAATTGAATGTAATTTAAGGAAACTCATTGGATATCTTCGTAATAGTATGCAAGCATTTACTCGTTGAATACTGCAATGTCAATAGAAGTTGTATATTGATTCAAGAGCTTAATGCTGAGGCTTGAACTGTAGAAAGCTGAGAGATCGTACTCTACTCAGCGTCGAGATCTTGATTAAAGGATCGACTTAGCAAGCGACTAACAAATAAGGGAATAATGCTTAAATTCGCGCAGTTTAAAATGACTTTAATCTTGCTCATGCTCGGTTCAAATTTAAGGGGGGAATGGGGTATAATGCATGAAAAAAACCCTTCTTTTATGAATTTTTTTTAGAGATCTCGTTTAAGTAAATTTATTTAAATGTTTTGCATATTACAAAGTATATCATTCAAACAATATTCAGTAATATTTTTGTAGAAAAATATCGAGAAATGTGCCAGTGAATAGAGCATTTTTGAGGATGCCTTTTCAAAACAGATGTTTTTGGGTTCGTGCGATATCTCAACATAGAATTATCTGAAATAAAAAAAGTTGCAAAATTCACTTAAAGAATAAGTTATTCTTTCCACAACGATTTTTCTACAAATTTTTTTTATTTTTAAATTTTTTGTGATCATTCAAAGCCAAAATTGCGATTTTTACGAAAAATTTCGTCAATTTTTAAGTGGAAAATAACATTAATATAAAATTTTTTTTTTAAATTGTAATTTGGCTATTTCTCGTTATTTTTCTACAAAAAATTAGTGAATGTTGTTCGAATGATACTTTATAATATGCAAAACAATTAAATAAATTTACTTTAACCAGATCTCTAAAAAAATTCATAAAAAAGCATTTTTGTCATGCATTATAAGCCATTACCCCGTTAAAAATGTCTAAAAAAATTGCATACATGAACTTTTCTATTCCTTTTCTTTTAATAGGAGACAATCAATAAATAAAATAAAGTAAAACACATTTTTTATGTTTTAAGCTGCAGAAAGTCGAGCAGAAAGTATTGAACAGTCTGACAGAAAAATTATTACTTACAGCTGAGAATTATGTCCTTAATTTTCTTAATTTTCTGAAACTCATTTTAAACAGCAACGTTATTTGTTTTCATATTTAATAACTGGAACTCGAGTAATGTGAAAATTGCAAGCTGGTAATATTTACGCAACGTCAACCTCGTCTGCTTTAAGGTGCACTAGCTATAAATCTGATCTTTCGTGTCGTGCTGAGACGGCGAACGATTTGTCGAATGTCAGCAGCTCATACTACGAAGTACTTCGACTTCTTGCCTTCTCACACCTCATTTCTTAAACTCTGGCAAGAGGTAGTCCACACATAAATGCAAAAAAAAGTTCGTTGCCAGAAAGTGGCAAATAATAGACACTTTTTTCAGCTTATGTGTTTAAGTGACAACCATTCACTGCAAGATTTGAAGAAAAACCATTGAAGTTTTTTTGTTATCACTAGCAATTATAATTCCTGCACTCTGCGCGCGATTAATTTCTCGTTTTTGCACACCTTTTGCTAAAAAGATTCAGAAGATTCTAAACAATTCCAAATCAAAGGATTGAAGAATTTTTTAAGGGATTTCAGAAGTGTATTTTTATCATACTCGCATTGAAAATTAGATTTTTGATTTCTGTATTACGTTTTGAAAGTGGCTTTTTTTAGCCACGCCGTTGCGCACGCGTGCTTTGATCAGTGAAAAGTCTTCGGCATCGTTGCGCATGCACAGTTTGATTAGTGAAAAGAGATATGCGTTGCTAGGTATGCGCACGTTGAGCTATGGGCTGAGTTCCGGTGGTTCCGGTTGATCAGCTATTCAGCTGACAGCAATCAGCCATTTTTTTTTACTGTAAAGTGTTGAATGCTATCGAAGCTGAAGGAAAAATGGATACTCATTCGTTATGTGATTACGAGGTAGAAACATCTGAAATTTAAAAACATATTGCTTGCAACAAACACTATTTTTTTGGATTTATTACCAGCAGTCTAAAAAACATTATTAAGGAATGTGCAAAATTGTTTAGTATCGGTAAAGTAAATTCTTTTGACGTGACTTTTTTCCCTTTGGGGGGGAGGGGCTCGACCCCCCGAACTACCCTTCGGGGCGCTTCCCTTAAACCCCACTGGAACTTCGCCCCTGGGTCCCATTGGTATTTACACTTCGCCTTTATTTAAATAGGGTCGGTGACCCAGATTTGGCCTCTGTTCCTATTGTGGACATTCACAATTTTCTTAATTAATTATGGTTCCGTTGGCTTTACTGCATGTTGACGACCGCAGTTTTTTGACGAGCCATCAAACTGCGTTTGTCAAAATGCAATAGAGCCAACGGAAACGTAATAAATAACGAAAATTGCTAGTGGCCACAACAGGACTTATGGTGGCCAAAACGTGTGCACCAACCCTAATTGTTCTTTTCCCTACTTTCACAAATCGACTTTTCAATGCATTCATGATAAAAAATAATGTGTACAACTTGTGCTTCAACCAAGAAATGGTGATTCATGTACGTGTGCAGCATTCTTCACCATTTCTTGGTTGAAGCACGTTGAATCCGGTATCCGGCCAGGGTACCCTGTCGGATCCTGGTCGGTTTCGTCACTCTGCGCTGGTTGGGTTCCGGCCGCGTTACCCGGTTGAATCCCGGATACAAAGAGGGTAACCCGGTCGAAAACCGGTCTGTTTTTGACAATATTATATATAATGAAAAAATTGCAAAAAAAATTTCTCTTACACGTATAATCATAAACGGTCTTTTATACATAGAATCGCACGAAAAAACGCTTCGAAAAATCGCACCTACTTCGCTTAGGGATTCGAACCTTCGACGACCCTAACAATCCTAAACCCTATAGCCTAAACCTAAACATACGCGCCGGACGCCTTACCACCTGAGCTATCAACCCACTTTGACTTTTTCGACAAAATATCAGCCAAGCTTTATCGCTGAAAATCCAGATATAATTGCCAGGAATATATTTTTAATTTCGTTTTGTTTGAATCTATTTATATATATTATATAAATAATAATAAATAAATATAAACAATTTAATTTATTCATTTTCGAATTTTTAATTGACCTCTTGTAAAAAAAAATTTCCATAAAACTTTATTTAAATATTTGTATTATTAATTAGCATATTTTGAAATTCAAAAATTCAAAACTTTTATTGCTTTCACATTTACTATCTTCAGAATCTTTGTGTTATAATACTAAATAATTGTTAAATTATTTTTGGTCGATTTGTCCCGACCAGATCCTGGCCGGAATCTAGTCGGATACAGGCCAGGCATTTAAAAATTTTTAAATCGGGCTAAATACGTTGTGGCCCTGTTTGGCCCGACCGGATCCCGATAAGAACCCGGCCAGATGCCGTCCGGGCAATTAAGAAATTTTAAACCGGGCTAAATCAGGGTGTCCCGGTTTGGCCCGACCGGATCCCGATAAGAACCCGGCCAGATGCCGTCCGGGTAATTAAGAAATTTTAAACCGGGCTAAATCAGGGTGTCCCGGTTTGGCTCGACTGGATCCCGGGGGGAATCCGGTCCGATCCCAACCGGGCTACTAACAAAATTTGACCCGGTCGGATTCCGGCCAGAAACCTTCTTCTGGCCGGGTCAAACCGGGCTATTTCTACACGGGTTGTTGCACAAAAGTAGTTTAAGGGGATAGTCTGGTAACTGAAACCTTTTTTAAAGCTGTTTTCGGGATTTCCTTTATAAGAAAAAAAATCCAATCCTTTGAAATGCGTGTCTGGCCTAAATGATTGTGGTACTTCGACACCTAAAAAAATCAAATTAATTATTGTTTGTGGACATATGTATTCGCTTGTAACTTTGATCTTTAGTGTTAGCATGGAGCGACATTTCTCTGCTGAAAGTAAAGAGATAGAAATCTTATCAGTTTCTATCTCTCGCCTATCTCCGTCTATCTCTTTCTATCTCCTTGTCAATCAGCGTCCACTCCGATCTTCTATCCATCCCCGTCTATCTATTTCTATCTCCTCGTCAATCATAATTTTTCCCCTACCTCCTTCAATCCTCATTTCTCTACTCCTTCCTTTGTCTAGTCTATTCTCATTTACACCTTTCTATATCCTTTTCAATCCCAATTCGCTTCTATCTGTTATAGTCCCCACTCTTATATTCCATTCTATCTCTAACTTAGTCCGTTTTATCTCTTTATATCTCCCTTTCCATGTCAATGCGCTCCTATCTCTTTCAATCTCCATATCTATATTCAGTCCCATTTCTCGCCAATTCTTGTCTATCCTTTTCTATCATCAACTTATCAATCTTAATTCGCTCTTATTGAATACCCATTCTAGTATTCCTTCCTATTTCTCGTCTATTCTCGTTTATACATTTCTATATCCTTGTCATTCCCAAATCGCTTCTATCCCTTTCTATGTCCTTGTCAATCTTAATCCACTCTTATCTCTTTCAATTCCCACTTCTTTATTTTTCCCTCTCTGCCTTTCTCTCTCCCTCTCCCTCTCTCCTATTCTCATCTATACATTTCTACTTTCTTGATAATCTAAATTTACTCCTATGTGTTTCAATCCCCTGATTTCTAAACCAGTCTATTTCTAAACCTATATTTTTGAATGTCTTCTTCTCTTTTTCAATTTAACTCTTTTCTTTTCAAATTCATACTTGTTTATCTCATTTCGGTTAAATTATTTCGTCTTAAAAAAGTGATTATACTGACAAAGAGATTGAAAGAGATAAGCTTAGATCGACATAATGTGACCAACTCTTATTTAGGAACACATTTATTTAATCTGCGGGATTCCCTTAATTTTTATTTATTAGAAAATTATTAAATATTCTCAGAAATATGAAATTAGTTTTCAAAGAATGAATCATTTAGAGATAAGAACGCTATTATTCGAAGGAGACGTTAAATTTTAAAAGAATGTATATAAACAGGGAACAGCTGAGAGAGAGTACATGTGTTTATCAAAACAAATCAGTAATAACCCATAAAACTTCTATACAATTCACACAATCAAAATTCATACTTTGAGAAAATCGAAAGCCTTTGCGAGAATAATAATAAATAAATCGATCAGGCTTCAATTTCTCAAACCGACAGTTACGAATCTTCGAAATTCAAATTGCACATTATGAAATTATGACGAATCAAACAAAGCGATCAAATAATATACATGAAAAAACCACACAAATCATTCATAATTATATATCGATTTCAGAGAATATAAAGATCCGCAATAAATAATACCCGATTGGACAAAAGCTAATCAAGTCATATACACATATTCAAATATAACACACACAGAATTATGCGAGCAATAAATTAAGTTCCACAATAAATATACAGTGGCGAATAAAAGATCAATAATAAACAGAAAGTCAATCAAACTCACGGAGTACCCTGTACTCAAATTATTGGAAATCGATGTGTTTGTCTTTGGTGGATCTGGATAAAGATTCAGCGATGAGAGAACATTTGATTGCATATAAAGGCTCGCCCAGTTATTCCTTTTCCACAACTTTGACGTTACAAATTCCCTCCATCGATCAAGTTTGAGACGATCAAATTATGTTTGTGAAAACATGGTGAAATGATAAATATATATCTTAGTAATTATATATATATATATATATATATATAT
>UCOK01006755.1:0-18908 GCA_900474325.1 Synergus umbraculus
CAGTAACTATTCAAGTAACTAGCACATATGTAGTACGCGATTTATAAACCTTCTTTTTTTACACGATTTTCGTAAGTGCTCGGGCTTTGAAGTGCATAGCGAGATTCGGAAAATTTTTCTGAGTGAGTGAAGCACCCTTGGAGTGAAGTTTTCTGCCTTTTTTGCTCGGACAGGGACTTGGCAAAATGTAAGTACTGTTTACCCGCACCCCTCAACCCGCGTCTCATCACTTGTAAAAATTCACTTTTTAGCCAAACAAATTTCTTTTTGCAGAAAATAAGCAGATAGCCCCTGTCGTACAACCAAAATATTGTCGATAAAAAAAACGACACTTCAAACAAATCATTTTTGCGACCTCAAACACCGCGTATTGGTAAGATGTGGACACAATGGCGGATTTTAAGGCATTCCACAGATTTTGCTATTTTTCTGTGTTTGTTTACATGTTTTCGTGAAATGCTGCAACAGGCTTAAAAGTACATAAGCGTCTCTGCGGTCGCACTATGCATTAAAAATAGAAGCTCATGTGAATTGTGACAGATAGTGAGAAAGAGTAATGACAGAAACTATAGAAACGTCAAACCAAAAATTTGAAATATGTTACATTCCGTCCAGCAGAGGCGCTAAAGTAACTTTAAGGGCATGTGATACTTTACCATAAGAGCAATTTAGTTTACCCAATTATACATTCATAATAATAAATATTTTTGTCGAATAATAGTCAATAAACCTTCGTCTCATTTAGACGAAGATTTGTTGACTCTTATTAGCTAAAAATATTTATTATTATGAATGTATAATTGGGTAAACTAAATTGCTCTTATGGTAAAGTATTACATGCCCTTAAGTTAAATTATTTTATGTAACGCAGGCATGATTTACCCGTTTTATCAATCTCTTTTTAGTTCTAAAAGTGAATGTTTTGACAACTGGTGGGACGGACTGTATGATTCAGGATGACGTCCCATGATTGCGTTTTGCGTTGCGTTATAATGAGAGAGAAAGAGACAAAAATATATTTCTGTCTTTTTCTTTCTCATTATGACGCAACGGAAAACGCAATCATGGGTCGCTATATACCCTCATGCTCCGTTATACTCCTAGGACCTATTATTGTACTCCAATACTGCCACCTGTGTGCATTGAATGTTACTAAATCGTCTACCCATTCACGCTCTAACCTAATAATCTGTCACTGCCGTCGTAATCTGTCCATTTTGTTAATTAATTTTATCTGTTAACAATGGACAAAGAAATTATTGATGAAGATGATGAGTTCCTCACGTATATGTTTTTTTACAATAGAAGGGGCTTCGCCCCCTGCATCCCTCGCTCGACGAACAACTTTCACTTCTTGGTACACAATGTATTATTACTTCGGAACTGCACGACTTATTCTGATAACCCACTATTAATCCAAGTCGGGTAAGTCGGGTTCCCAGCCTTAGATATGTCTCCTTAAGGCCTGATTACACGCTTTTAGGAAAATGTCCTTCTCACTCTACCATGTGACTATCACATAAGTATGTCTCATTCTCGCACATTTTCCGGGTAAAATGTGTGGAAAATGTGGAATGAGACAAACTTATGGGATAGTCATACGGTAGAATGAGAAGAAGGACATTTTCCTAAAAGCGTGTAATCAGGCCTTTATACTACTTCATGGTGCATGCAATACCAAGAGATGGCGGAAACATCGATTAGCAGCCCGATTCGTTTTCAGCACGAAAAATTACTTCGGAAATTTTCATTATCCAAGAACAACAAATTTTCAAAGTTTTACAGGATAGTGTAATTTTTAGAATGACCCATCTGTAAGGAATGATATTTTCAATGAAAATTAAATATTTACCTTTTTTAGAAAATCTCTCTCACGGCACCTTTTTGAGTCTCTGATTGTAGTAGCGTATGTGGATTCGGAAATTAGTAAATCGGGTCTGCATTTGTCTATCCATGCGGCGCCCAAATGTCTATCAGGCGTCATATTGTAATCTCCTGTGTACACAATAGATTGTGAGCCAACCCGAATATGAAACATGGAAGCTCCTAACACATGTCCAGCATAATATGCTTTAATTTCTAATTCAGCGTCTACCATTACAGACTGGTGGAGAGTAACGGCAATAACCTTTTTTATGCAATCCTTGATCATTTGAGAAGTGAAGAAATTACTCTCTCCTTTGCGTTCCACGGCGACTTTTCTCATATCTTCGAGAAGAATTGGTGCTATAGCTTTCGTAGGATGAGTCATATAAATTGGGCCTGTGTAACCCACCTTATGAAAAAAAAAAAAAAGAAAATGAAAAACGTTATTGAAATCTACATTTAAAAGATAAATTAGTGTAAAATATGCAAAAAATTTAAAAAATAAAATATGCAATAATTGGAGAATTTATAAAACAAGAGAGGGTGCCAAGTTTTAATAAGGGTTTGGTCCCCGAGCAGCTCACTCTGAAAGTTGTACCAAACTACTCTTGGTGTAATAAACAAAAAAGTCAATGGGCAAAACCCCCAAAAGTGAACCGTTTCTGCAAAGTTGGAGGGGAAGAATAAAAAATATTAATTTCTCTGTTCTTTACCATTTCAGTGAAATACGGAAGTGCTCCACAATGATCCAAGTGAAAATGGGATATTATAACACAATCAATATAATTAGTCGCCGGGCCCTCAGGAACAATGTAAGAAAAGTCTGGAAATCTTCTTTCATCGTTAAATCCCATGTGCATTCCACAATCTAACATAATGTTCTTTCCTCCCATTGATACTAAGATACAACTTCGGCCAACATCCTGACCAGCACCCAACGGTGTCACTTTGATATCAGGCATTGTTTCGGTTTGTGTATATTTGTTTGTTTCTTACTATATCGTTGGTGTTTTACTGGAAATAATGAGAATAATTCGTCAATGAAAACTGATGTATTATTACATATTATCTATCTCTATGATTTGAATTGAAAACCTTGGAAAATTCTAATATAGACAATATATCATTTAATAGTACTCTGACGTCACACAATGCCTACAGAACTCTCATTTGTAACTTTTCAACACAACGCTCAAAACGCGCACATTTTCGTTTGTCTATAAAGGGAAGAATCATGCCATTTATATTATTGCGTTATGAAAATTCTTTTTTACTCATGTCAGTTTAATATACACATTCTAGATATATTATTTAACTCAACATTTCATTATCCTTCCCAAATCCTTCCTTATGCAAGATTCTTTATACGCCTTGAGCCGAGTCAACGCAACCTTACAAAGGTTTAACAAAATATTTAATTTTACAAGTTTTATGTACTTTTATGATTTAAATAAAATTGATTCTTCGACTATGTTCTCAAATAACGAAAATTCAAAGCTGATGTACAGAAAGTAAATGCTCCTTTCGTCGAGACGAATCGATTGACCTATATGATAATGGCATTTAATTACAAAATAAGGAAGTAACGGATTTTTATAATTTTTCAAAATTGATATTTCAAATCAAATTTTCCAAATTATCACATTTTAAAGCTGATGTAAAGAGAAATTAAAAAATTTATTTTATTAAAACGAATCAAAATCAAATGACCTTATTAGGTAATTCTTACAATTTCTGATTTACGAATTCCGTAATATATTTAATAAACGTTTTACATTACTCAAGACATACCACTATTTTGTATTAAAAGAAAATGTTAACAAAAAAGAATTGAACGATTAAAAAAAATTGTCATTTTTTAATTTACCCCCATCCCCCGCATTTAATCAGTCTCACGTTCTGTTTTTGAGCATTTCAAATATGATCACTTTAATCAAATGACCTAAATTAAGTCACTAATATTAATACATTTGATTAATTAAGTAATGCTTCCTCTATGAGGAAGCAAAGTATTCATTGTATAAGCACAAAAGTTGATACTTCACAGCTAGTTTAAGAAATGTTTTGCCACGTCCTTAAAATTTCAACAAAGATAATTAATTGTAATTTGTCTGCTTCTATAAATGATGTATCCTTTAGTTTTAGGTTATGTCACGAAACGCAGTATTTAAAGCTTTGAGTTTTTTGAAGTTATGTATTGATTTCCATTTTTGTCGGCAATTCTACTGTACCCATATTTATAGTCGAATTGCAACACTTACGTAAATAAGCAAAATTACAGTAATTAAAACATTCCTAAGCTATACTTAGCTGTACCTAATAATTCCGGTACATAATTACAAATGATTACAAAGTGTTACAATGTATGCCCTTGAAATTTGAATACATAACACTTTGTAGGTAAACAATTAGCCAAAAGCCATGTCTGCAGTCATATACAGGCACGTGACAGGCACCCTAAACATTTTCGAACGGACCTCTCTTTTCAACACATTAGGATAGAAAGAGAGATCCATTTGGATTTGAAACTTTTCACGGTGCTGAATCCCACTGCTGGCCCTCTAATATTAAAGGACCATTCACCGTTCACCAATGTCATATATTTAACATTATACAGGTTATTATAATTTAACCGTAATTTATAATAAACGAAAAATATTTATATCTTTTTCTTACCTTTTCGCGTTAAAACTTTAGAAAATATCTGGTAACCATTGGCGTTTGAATAACGAAGAGCTAATGATCAAAAGAAAAGCTCATTTTAAATTTATTATGAGCAGATTTGCAAATTGCAATACCTAACTCCTTGGGCAAGAACACTTAAAGAGAGGCAAAAACGCTGTGGATTGAAGACAACGTTCTGCGCATACGCCAGGATTGCCCAGTTACGCGAAACTCGAGGATTTTTCACGTATAATACGTAATTTACATAGTATATAAATTACGTATTATGCGTAGAAAACCCACCACTCCATATGAATTTGGCGATTTAGGTGTAAATTATGTACGTAAATTACATGTAAAAAACTATGTACTTGGCATACGCAGAAAAAAGTACGGATAAAATCATGAATGTAAGGTTGGCATCCCATGATTGCGTTTTCCGTTGCATCATAAAAGAATAAAGGCCAAAATACACGCTCTGCCGATGTGTCGAAACGTTTCGGCGTTTCATGGTGCGTTTACACCTCGGCCTGCCCGACTCTCTTTTACTCTTATGTACTTTCTGCCTGCACCGGTCGGGCAGGGCCGAGGTATAAACGCACCATCACGACACCCAATGGAATCCCATGCAGGCACAGAATGCAAAGCGCAAAACGAACAGCCAATGTCAGAGAATCTTTGAGAAGACAGAAATCTAAAAGTGTTTTAGAATTGGCTGTTCATTTTACGCTTTGCATTTTGCACCCACATGGGACGGCACCCTTAATGCGTCTAAACACAACAGACTATTTGCGGAAACTTTGAAATTATGAATAAAAAATAAAATAAATTATAATGTTAAGGGCATGTGTTACTTACCATGTGAGCAAGTTTTTAAACCCGGGTTTAAAAACTTGCTTATGTTGTAAGTAACACATGCCCTTAATATGAATAAATTGTTATTAAAAATAAGTTTCTAGATTATGTAGTAAATATAGAAGATAATTAGATTTTGCAAAATTAATTATTTGTAATTTATATATCACTATAAAGTAATTGAAAGCATCTTCGCGTTTTGTGTTTATGGTTCGTTATGTTTGTTGTGTTTGGACGCATTATTGACGGTTTTACGTGAAAAATATTTGGGTGAGTAATAAATAATTGTTATTATAAGATAGTATAAAATATTAAAGTAATTGAATATATTGTACATTATGTACACAGTTCAATTGAAACATAACCCCAAATGCTTGATTTGACTGCATGTTATATTTATTCTATTATTCCCCTTATACATATATTTATTTCTTAATTAATATAAAGTATTATAATTATAATTGTATTATGTTTCAAATCACCACAACAAACATGAACGCACTGCGATGATGAACACAAAACGCGAAGATGCTTTGAATTACTTTATAGAGATAAATAAATTATAAGTAATTAATCCTGCAATCTAATTTTCTTCTATATTTACTACATAATCCAAAAACCTATTTTTAATAACAATTTATTCATATTAACATTATCATTTATTTCAGTTTTTATTCGTAATTTAAAAGTTACCGTCATTGGACAAGTTTTTTTTCCAAATTTCCATTTTCCGAGTGGATATCATGCGCCCGTGTGAACAGTGTGTCGTGAAACGCCGAAACGTTTCGTCACATCGGCAGAGCGTGTATTTTGGCCTTAAAAGAGATAAAAGTATACTTCAGTCTCTTTCTCTCTCATTATGAGTTTATGACTAATCCTTAAGGGCATGTGATACTTTATCATAAGAGAAAATTAGTTATACCAATTATACATTAATAATAATAAATATTTTTAGCTAATAAGAGTCAATAAACCTTCGTCTCATTTAGACGAAGGTTTATTGACGCTTATATAGTAAAAATATTTATTATTATCAATGTATAATTGGTATAATTAATTTGCTCTTATGGTAAAGTATCACATGTCCTTAAGGCCATGTAAGATTTACCCGATCCCTACCTTACTGAAATTTTTTTGTCTGCAACGCTACGTCTACATTTATTGAGAAATCAAATTGAAAATTTCTGAAATTGAAGCTAAAGCACTAAGGTACATTTATCTGGTCTTAAATATTGATATTTGTAAAAAAAAAAATTTTTGAATAATTATTTTTTTATTTTTACAAAAATTTAAGACCAGATAAACATACCTTAGCATATTTTCTTTAATTTTTGAAATTTTCAGTCTGATATCTCAATAAATGTAGACGTAGCGTTGCAGACAAAAAACTGTCGATAAGGTAGGGATCGGGTAAGTCTTACATGGCCTTAAAGGTGTCGTCCCATGTCGACAGAAAACGTCAGCGTAAAGTAGAAACTCATGAGAGTGACAGAGATAGACAGGTCTGTTTGTCTCTTTTACTCTCATGAGTTTCTGCTTTAGGTTGGCGTCCCATTATTGCGTTTTGCGTTGCGTCATAATGAGAGAGAAAGATACAGAAGTATACTTTTGTCTCTTTCTCTCTCCCTAGAATCATAGATTCTTCTGGCTATCAGGGTTAGGTAGACATGTCTACAATGCAAAACAAGAAAGAATTTTTGAACATTACTGTTCAACACCTTGGCGGCTGGTGTCCATATTCCAAATTTCAATCTCTTGTCATTGTCGTCGTTGATTGTCGTTTACATTACAGTTGTTAAATTAAATACATCAAGAACATCAAGACCAGAGGAAAACGTGAAAACAGGATATAAGTTGATTTAAAGCACTTTAAAAACGCTTTATCATCTTGACCTTTTAATAGACTGAAACGCAATAGGTTATTATTTATATTATGTATATAAAAAAGTTATTTCAAATATGAATATTTTTCAGGTTAAAATATGACATTTATTAAAATTAAAAATATTTTGCTTTATCGACACTTGTATTTGATAAAAGAGTATGGTCAAAACATATCTAATTTTCCCAGTGGGCAAAACGACATTGTCATTCTGAGGACGTCATAAAGACGTCTTTAAGACATCAATTACGCTAAAATGGATGTCCTAAGGATCTCTTTAGGACGTCCTCAAGATTACAATGTCTTTTTCTCCACTGGCTTGTCACTGCTGGCAGGTACGTGATAATCATTATAGTGTTAATAGTTTCCAGTCAAGAAAAAACTCTCAAAGTATTGCCTCGCAAAATCTTTTTAAATTAAGCATTGAAGTTTTAAGAAACTTTAGTTTTGTCTATTCTACATGAGGGCGAATTCATTTCAAATCAGGTAGATTATGCTTGCTTAAAAGTCACAGAATCGTATTCGGGCGAAATATTTATGGAATATTTTTACTACAATCGACTCTCGAAATCAATTCTCCAATATTAACTGAATAACTTTGATATTAAAGATAGAATTTTTTCAGTTTTGGAGAAACTATAATTATCAATGTTTCACGTTAAAGATCTAATTTTACGTCAATTAAATTTCCACTCTTCACACCGGAATTGCTAGAATTAGATGCGTACAAAGGGAGAAAATATCTATTTCAAATATTTTTTAAATAAAATAAAAATATTTAACCTTGAAGTTAGATTTTGAATTTTTCGTTTTATTCAAAAAGTATCGAAATTAAATATTTTTTTGCTCTGTTTGTAGTCTTATATTTGAAAAAAGATTAGCACAACAAAGCGAAAAAAATATTTATCTATAATTTTCGTTGAGTAAAATGGAGAATGGATCATTTCAAATTTTGCCGGAGGACTTCTCTTTTTCTTTTTGTCCTCTATCACCCAGTACCGGGATGTTAATAAGTGGTCGGACACCATGTAAAATAATATTTTTTAGCATTTGGAACTGCGTAAGAATAGCAACCAATCAGATGCCGAGTAAGAATTTAAGATTTGGGAAATTGACATTTGAGATACTCGAGTGTATGGCGATTAATTCAGAATATTTTCTTCTATAACTCTTCATTGAGGAGTTTTCTAATCTCAAAAGCTTAATCAGATGCACCTTTTAACAAAAAAATATTTTCTTTTTTACAAAAAGAGATCCTAATCCAAGTCCTGTCATCGCGAAACCGAGCTTGCTTAAGGCACCAGTCAAAGAATGTATTTTTGCGATTTTTTTAATAAAATTTTGGAAATGAGGTGAAGATTTGCCTCGTTTTATATATTTCACGATTTTTTAAATATTTTTTTTTATAACACCCTTAAACCTAAACAAATATTAATGCGATTTCTTCTCGGTTTTAGATACAAAAATGTCTACTGCTGTGCGATATAATCCATTCGGTTCGAGGCAACCAGGAAACGGAGTGCAACAAGTTAGCCCAAATAAACAATGCGTTTGCTTGAGACCAAAGGTGCACGTGCTTTGTGGCGCATGCGGTAATATCGAAAAGGGCAGAATAAAATATGAATGCCCGATTCATCCATATGTTAGTATCGTATGCTATAAAAATATATTTTTTTAAATTTTGATAATATTTATGAATGTTTGTATGGGGGAAAGCTAGTTTTTCACAGGAAGTAAAATATCCCAGTGGGAAAGAAGAGATTATTATTCTGAGGACGTCCTAGAGACATCCTTAGGACGCCCATATGTCAGTCCAATTGATGTCCTAAAGACGTCTCACGTCTAAAAGACGTATTTAAGACATGAGTCGTCTTTTGAACATAAATTGGACATAAATTGCGAGCTCGGCAGTACCGTAGCGGCATAGTAGGAAGTGCTTTAAGCGGATAATTTCGTTAGTGTATAATTGTAGAGCCCGCCGAGCTCGCGTTGCGAACACTGGTACATACGTCCCTGACGTTTGTTTACCTGCTGAACATACCGATAATTGTCGACGACCAACCGAGACGCGACAATAATCGTGATTTCAGTGTAATTTTAAAGTTGTATTGGCCGAATCACTTTCAATATCAGGCTATGTACAACTTCTCTTAAAATTGGTAGCTAGCTGATAAAATATATTGTTTTTTTTAACCCTTAAGGTTGATGCAGGACGGTCACGAAATATGTAGACGTTACTCTAATCTGCAAGTCAAAATTTTGTTGACTTTTTGAGGGAAAAAAAGGGCATTTGCAAAGTTTTTTCGAGTTCTAAAGAAAAATTAGGGTTGAACTTAGGAGACTTAGTCCGTCATTTTTTTAATTAAAAGAAAATATCGGTGTAAATCGGATAATCATACCTTATAATTTAGAAATCACTGAGAACTTAATTCATAAAACTTTTAGAATTATATATATTTTGTAATATGGCACTTTTTATTGAATAATTTTTTGTGGAAACTTATTTTTCCAAAGAATTATACATATTAGTAAAAATATTTATAGATACATTATAAAAAAGTTAGTAAAGATAGAGAGAGTACTCACTTGAGTACCTTATAATGTGTTTTCAAGTAAAGTTTAGATTACATGCAGTGGCAGATTTTCCAAAAGGCAAGTTAAGGTGCCGTCCCATGTCAGCAGAAAACGTTGTAAAGCAGAAACTCATGAGAGTGACAGAGACAGGCAGATCCGTTTGTCTCTTTCACTCTCATGAGTTTCTGCTTTATGCCGACGTTTTCTGCCGACATGGGACTGCACCTTTAGGCCCGAGTCTATAGGGCGGCCAGATATTAGGGGCGGTCAATTCTGAAAAAAAATTCACTGATGATAACAAGAAGTATTACAAACGAGCAGCTATTATAGTTAACTAAATTTCTGAATCGATTTCGATATAAAGTTGCTATTAAAATAAATTCATTATTCAATCTATATGATGCCGGGTGCTGACAAAGAGGTGGTCACATAGCCTGGGGACTAGGGCGGCCAACACTGGAAATCCGCCACTGCAGTAGGATTCCGAGCTCAAAATCCGAACGGATCTCTCTTTTTAACACCGTAGGATAGAAAGAGAGGTCCATTCGGATTCGTGTGCTCGGAATCCCACTGCTGATTACATGATCTTAAATCAGAATAAAATAACGTTATACATATGGGCAGCCCTATCCGACTGTAAAAGAAAATGGCGTTCCTTAGTAGTGATTATAATTTCTATGTGCGAAATTTTCTCACTAGGGCGGCGCTGCGCGCAACACGCTTTAAAAATGTATTGTACAGTAACATGCAACGATGCCTTCCTCTGTTTTGTAACGTCCCAACCTTGTTTTGCACTAAAATCTTATGGAAATCTGGGTTATGTCGTTATAAAAAAGAGGAAGGCATCGTTGCACATTACTGTACTAATGGGAAAATATTCAAAAACTTAAAATAATTAGGTTTTTGAACAAAATGAGGTCAGAAAATGTTTCTCAGATGATTGTAGGATATAAAATACACATTATCCATCAATCAAATAATATGAAATTGGAAAATAACACATGAAATTCCAATTATAAAAAGATCATTAGTAACGTAACGCTTTGTCCTTATTGGTCAGATGAAAGTGATGACGCGACGTATACCGAAAATGGCGCTTGACGCGAGAAATTTTAAATAAATATTTTCGTTTAAACATCAATAGTAATTAATTTTGAATACAATCTAATTATAAATAATTCTTATAATCTTATTATAATCTAATTATAAAATAAATATGTACTTTTTTAAATTAAATATGTATTTTTAGTTATAACTGAAAATATTCAAATATGTACTATCAAATTTATTTTATAATTATTATTTCATAATTTTTGTTACTTTTTCAAACTTTTATTAAACTATGTTTTTCTTTTTACTTGAAGAAACACATAAAGTTTAACAAAATATTTGTTATTTCATTCCTATAAATTTGGGAAAAACAGAAAAATAAATGAAAAATAATTCTATTTAAAAGCTAAAGTAATTTAATATTTTTTTTAGATAAATTTAGCTTTATGTAAGAACATAACAAATATTTTTTTAAGAGTATCAAGAAATTCTTAGTGTTATCCACTGTATATATTTTGCGTAATTGCATGTGTTATTTTTCAATTTCATATTATTTGATTTATGGATAATGTGTATTTTATATCGCGTACAATCATTTGAGAAACATTTTCTGACCTCATTTTGTTCAAAAACCTAATTATTTTAGGTTTTTGAATATTTTCCCATTAGTACAATATATTATTAAAGCGTCGGTGTTCACGTTCTTGACGAATGTTGACTATAATTTTTTTGAAAATGTAAAAATTGTAGAAAAAAACCCGGGTTTAAAAACTTGCTCATGTGGTAAGTAACACATGCCCTTAAGATATGGGAGTCGGATAGGGCTGCATATGGGAGACGGCTCTAGTAAGATTGATTGTGAACATACAGGGGCTCAAATTTTTATCACGCGCGCCGTTATTCAATCAATCATAACTTCTGCTAAAGTTAATCAATTTAATTTTTCTATTAAATGTTTTTCACCCAACCGAATTAAATACACACTGTAAAAAAAATTGGTGTAAATTTACATTGTGCGAGGATCGAAATTATTCGACCAGCGTGACACGTGGTAAAAATACATATACTTTCTTTTTCAATGTACGTCCGCCATGAGGAAATACATATTATATTATTATTATTACTATTAATATTATTATAACTCAAATTACAATATTAAATTTTATAATTTGAGTGCTGATTTACATCCCGCACATAATTTTACGTACTACGCGGGTGAATTTATGTTCTGAATGTATTTCTTCATGGCGGACGTAGGTAGAAAACAAATGTATTTTCACCACGTGTCACGCTGATCGAATAATTTCCATAGTCGCACGATGTAAATTTACACCAACCTTTTTTATAGTGGCAGCTGAAATGTATGAAGTTTATGAGCTTTTGAATATTTTTTTTTAGACAATGTTCCTGTACGACTGGAGTAGTTGTCCAAAGTGCTTCAGCCATGACTTTATGCTAACCGAGATACGAAGTGATGTCAATTCATCATAAGATAGTTTTCTGTAAAGAAGGGAGAATTTTTCTAAGTGAACAATAAGTTTATAATAAATTATATTTCTTCATGTATTGGATACAATTATTTTAGATTTATAATAGATAAAACAGTAGTCCTTTAAAATATGATATTAAACCTTTTTCCTGTCATTAGTCATTGAAGAATTTTGAGAAATCGTCAAAAAAAAAAAAATACGGGATTATTAACATAATTTTATTATTTTTTTTTTTAATTTTATTATTTACACTAGTACCACTGCCGGTCGCTACGCGGCCGTCGTCGCCCTACCATTTCTATGTTCTATGTTCTTTTCTACATTCAATATGCTCAATGCTTTTTTTCTTATTTCGATACTTTTCAAGACAAATTCGAGACTTTTCGATATTCAACCTTGTTCAATTCGATATTTTAGACCATGACTTTTTTTTAATAGGATAATATACCTCTCTTTAACCTTCCTTATGATTTACTGATTCTATTTACCGCCAATTAGCGTTTCAAGTGCTGGTCAGTGATTGGTCGCTGAAAGTGTCGCCACCATTTGAACAGGTTGAAATGAAAATATCGTTGCAAAAACAATAAACTACATTGATTATCGTAATAAAAAATTCTGTAATATATTTCAAAAGTAACGATTTTTATCGTTACCATTACCGAATAAATATCTGTAACTGTTTACCAATTAGTTACTTTGTTACCATCATCGTTACGAAAAAAAAGTAACTAGTTACTTCCCATAACTGTTAAACTTCAAGAATTGGATGTTTTAGTTAAATTTCTTACCAAAAACTATCCAAGAATATAAAAAATTAGTATTTACAAATCATAAAAAAATACTTTATTCGTCACGCTCAGGTTCATCAAAATCTCTCGTTCTTACATCCTCATCCTCTCCATATTGAATAATATTATCAATAGTCATTTTCACATCCGAAATACTTTCCTGGTCTTTAATATTCAGAGGGTAAAACTTGACAAGACTATAACTTTCTATTAACGATCCAATAGCATCATTTAATTTAGAATATTTCTGATTCCATGGATTATCATCATTCATTTCGGCTAACAAGCTATGTGCATCCGGTTCTAAATATTTCTCCACCTGCTTTTTCGTATTTTTCGATAAAAGATCCATTTTCGTAAGAATGTTCACGTGTGGTAATTCCAAATTAACCATTGCAGTAAGTGCCATCATAGTTCCTGACAAAAATTTTGGACCATCCACTATAAATTGACTATCTAATAGGTATACGGCACATAAACGAAAATTCATATTCTGCAGAGTGGAAATCAACTGTTGCATTTCCGTCATGTGTGTGTAAAGTTCTATTTGACCAGGGCAATCAAATATTACGTAGTCATTGTCGTCATCTCCCAATTGTTCTTCTAACCAGGAGATGTTTGTCATTAAATATCTGCCAAAATAATATTGCAGTCAATTATTGTTATTATAAATAATACTAATAAAAATTATATATATACTTGTAAGGAAAATGAAACTTACTCAATGCAATAAACAAGACCTCCGTTAGGACCAAATTTTAACTCTGGATCTTCCATTGTATCATCCACGTGAATTAGTTCTCTTATGTCAACTGAAGGTTCATAATCGAAATAGTCAGCTGCAGGATCTAAGTTTACAATATCTATTATCCTGTTTTCGTCAGCAGCTTGTCGTTGCATAATTGAGCAGTATGTGGACTGAAAATATAAAAGTAAATTTTATTATTTAGGTATAGTTATCAAAAGTTAATTTCAATCGTTAATTCCTACACTCTTCTAACTTAATTTTGTTTTCTTATTCATTTTAACAAATGAGGGAGAATGTAAAAGACAGAAAAATTAATATCTCGATAAAAATTATACTTAGTATTTTATATCTTTAAAAATAACTAGGTGCCTTCTGTATACCGCAAGAGTATAGGCCTCTCTTTTGATGAGGTTAGTTTTCATTATTATCAAAGAATAATATCTCTGTCATTATATAAACAATATACCTTTCCACAGCCGGCGGGGCCCATAACAATTTGTCCGTATCTCATTTTACCAAAATTTCATTTGCTCTGTTATTCCACTTTTTAATAATAAGTTATAAATAATAATAAATGTATTTATATGTACAGTTTACATGGAAAGAAAGTTTAGACTAAAGTAAAGACGTTTCAAAATAAAGGCTCCATATATTTTTCATGAAAGGCTGGTTTTAATGTGTAGCCAGAATGTGGCATGTTCAATTTTTATGGTGCGTTTACACCTCGGCCTGCCCGACCGGCAGGGATGGGTAAGTAAAATACTCTAGGTAATTTACATAGTTTTTTACGGTAAATTACTAGGTATTTTACGTCAGTAGTTTATTACATGATGTAAATTACCTCAACATAACCTAACTTTTGAAACAAACCGTGACGTCATAACCTGTCGGTAAAATCACTTGCCAACAGATCATTATCCTTCGCAGGTAATCAAACTTTGCTGAGACGAACAATTTTAAGAAAACTATTCATAAATAATATGTTAATTACATCTATTATTTATATAAAATGTTGTTTATTTATTCGAGTAACAAAAAAACATGTATAAAATCGATTATACGTAATAAAGATTGGTTATTTGTCGTTCTACAGGTACGCCATTTTGTTCATGTAATTAACTAGGTATTTTACCTGTTTTTTACGTAAAATACCTCATTTAGGTAATTTACGTAAAAAAACCTCGAGTGACGCGTCACTGCACAACCCTGGCGACCGGTGCAGGCAGAAAGTACATGAGGGTAACAGAAATAGAGACTTCTTTTTGTCAAATTTTTCAATCTCTGTCTCTTTTACTCTTATTTACTTTCTGCCTGCACTGGTCGGGCAGGCCGAGGTGTAAACGCACCATTAGGCTGGCGTCCTATGATTGCGTTTTGCGTTGCGTCATAATGAGGAAGAAAGAGACAAAAGTATACTTCTGTCTCTTTCTCTCTGATTATGACGCAACGCAAAAGGCAATCATGGGACGCCAGCCGAATTCGATGTTTCTGTCATAAAGGTCTGTCCACAATGGAATAAATTTCGGTGAAGTTCAGGATTGGGTAAGTAAAATACCCTAGGTAAATTACATGGTTTTTTACAGTAATTTACTAGGTATTTTACGTCGAAAACACCAAATTCATATGGAGTGGGGGATTTTCTACGTAAAATACGTAATTTACCATAAGTAGAAAACCATGTATAACACGTAAAAAAACTTCGAGTGACGCGTCACTGCACAACTCTGGTGAAGTTCCACGGCTGCATTAGACAAAGATTCTACGGACGCTGCGCCCGCATCATATTGCCAACTGTCATACATTTTTCGATGTTCACGTTCCGTCGTTGCGGTAATTGATACCGGTAATCAGATTACCAGAATTATTAATTAGATTACCGGTATCAAATAATAGATTAATTAAATAATCAGATTACCGGTATCAATTACCGGAACGACGGAACGTGAACATCGAAAAATGCACGACAGTTGGCAATACGATGGGCGCGCAACGTCCGCGAATCTGTCTAATGCAGCCCAGTGTTCCCAATTCGTGCCCCTTACTCAACTGCGCATGCGTCGCACTCGGCATTTGACTCGTTATAATTCGCGCGCAGTTTAAAATGCTAAAAAATGTTTTTTTATTGTTTATTATAAATAATGCAGTTTAACTTATAAAAATGTTCATTAGATCGAAATTCACGAATTATAATAAAATGAAAAATTTAGATGCCATTATTTATAATAAACGATAAAAATAATATTTATAGCATTTTAAAACGCGCGCGAATTGTAACCAATCAAGGGCCAAGTGCGACGCATGCGCAGATGAGTAAGGGGCACGAATTGGGAACACTGATGCAGCCGTGGAACTTCACCGAAATTCATTCCATTGTGGACGGATCTTAATATACGTGCACAACCCTGCTTCTACGCCAACCTATTGTCCTATTCAGTATTTTCATTTGTGTTATTGTATACCAGTGTATATAAGATTGGTGAGACTGACCGACCAGACCGACAAGAGCGACACACCGCACACGGCAGGCTAAATCGAAATGCCGAAAATGATATCTTCTGGGATGTGATTTTTGTGTCCCCTTTAAAAATTATTGTTGGTTTTATTTTTAAATTAAGAAAAGATCATAAACTTGATTGAGTCTGAAAATTGTGTTTTGCCTGGCACATAACACAAAATAATGTCGACTCGATGGTATGTATTCTTTTGGAAGTTTAATTTGGTCCTCACAGCCGAAAAAATAACCTGTATATTTAGTAGAGTATACTTACTTTCTTTTTATTATTTTTCTGCGTTTTAATTTTTCTTCATAAAATCTAAACCTTGATAATGATTAGTATCCAAGTCTAAATAAAAGTAGTACTTTTACAAATTTTGTGAACTTACCTCTGAGATTACGTAATAATTTGACTCCTAATTTGACTAAATATTACTTACTTTCAGAAATATATTTCTATAATATAGAAATTATATTTTGTGTATACACAAAATCTTGCAAAAGTATTACGTTGAAAGTGATGTTTTTTTTATCTGCTTAATAATTGAAGAATCCTCTATGGGTCAACTCTGTTCACATGGTCTTTTAATATTTTATGAAAATATACGTATTATTTGCGTAGAACTAGAGTTCCTCAAGAAAGAGTTAAGACACAGATTCCCTCGCTTTTGATTGTCTATGAAAACAAAGTGATCATTATATGAGCGCATAAAAATTTAAATATGGAAATAAAGGGAAAACACCCGCACTTTTTAGCCTAATAATTTTGTACTAATTGCAATTTCTTGATTTAAATTGGTTTTATTTTCTTAAATCTTTTGTTGTGGAATGTCATTTATAATGTATATGTATATTTCTTCACAAAATCTTTCAATAGTAATGGAAATTATTTTTATTTTCTTGTAGGTATCCTTTTTACCAGAGGGGTAATCCTCAACTACGCGTATTCCTGCCTAATTTTTGGCTAAAACTCGTAGAACCTGAATTGAAGCAGCCGAAAAATATAGTACAATTTCATTGCTCCATGGAAATGAGTAGACATGATATAAAAAATTATTTGGAGAAAATATATAATGTAAAAACAATGTATATTCGAACAAGGATACAAACAGGTGAAATACATAGAAGACCAGGTTACATTGTTAAGGAAGATGACATCAAAGTTGCTTACGCTACATTGGTAAGTCAACATTTTAAAACTGTTTATGAACATGGGAGTAGTTAACAAAATATATATCGCTTTTCGGGATGGTTAGGGACCCCTGCTACCCCTCATATAATGCACCTCAGCAGGCACAACATTGAAGGACGTTTTTGGAATATTTTATAATTAGACATGTTCTTTTTAACGTAAAAATGTTGAGATCGTTTTTAGAACGTTCGGGAATCTTGCTATATGTGACCAAATATGTTCCGAACTTTTTTATTGTATAGTGATTTTTTTGTTGCAAACCTCATTAAATTAATTTTCCAAAACCCTCATAGAAAAATTAAATTGGATACTTGTATCAGGAGTTATGTACAATTGAAAGTTAGCGTCGTACAACCCGTTGTACTACGTGCGCTCCCTTTACAGAATTTAAAGAAGTCCACTAGCACTATACAATTTGGCGGAGTTTGAATAAGATAGTCGACAAAAAAATTTTAGGCAGGGACACTTGACAAATTTTGCCCGTTTTCTATCTACAAAGCAAAGCGTAATCACAAGTTTTTACTTACTTTAATCGATAAACATTTATTTTTATTCAAACTCAAATGTAAATAATGCTCTGATCTCTCCCAGATGATATTTTCCTTCACATTTCCATGTTACCGATAGCGTGTGACGTAATGTTAGTATGCTCAATACGAGATTGAGAAGAAATATTTTAATGTTTCAAAGTTAATGATTTTTAATTACAATGTAAAAGGCTATTTTTTATGACAAGTCGATCAATTTTATATTAATTGAAAAGGTATGTAATAATTTTTCTTTCACTGTAATAAAAATAATTATTAATAATTTACAGCCTAAAGACCAAGTTTTTACATTTCCCAATGTCTTTGAAACGGAAGATACGAAAAAGGAAAGGGCTGAAGAAATGGAACAGTTCGAAGAAATGAAACGAGGACAGCAAGAATACATAAAGGAAAATATTTCTAGACCCAATTTACCAGGATGGTATAGCATTTAACGTTTGTAAGAATTCATCTCTTTATCTTCAATTTCTTTTGCATCAGGAAAAATAAAGTAACACTAATTAGGTATAAAAACGTACCATTATTATTGCTACCTATTTTTCTTTCCTTTATTGATTAGACAGAAAATTTTCTGACACTAGGTCATCTGACGTAGAAAAGTATTACTCCTAATTTTAATACAACATATGAACATATGGAGCATTATTTTTCAACTGCCGCACTACTAACTATCCTTACATCAGCAGTGGGATTCCGAGCCGTGAAAATTTTCGAATCTGAAGAGATCTCTCTTTCTATCCCAAGGTATTAAAAAGAG
>UCOK01006757.1:0-13940 GCA_900474325.1 Synergus umbraculus
ATTTTTACTATTTAAATAGTAAAAATTACTATTGTAAAATTTATTATTTTCTGTATTAAAATGTCTGAATTTTGGGATTTTGCCCCTACTTGCTATCGATATTAGTAATTTTTCTAACATAGAGTTTCTCAGTGTATTTTCCAGTCTTTTCCCCGGTTAAAGTTTTTTTCTTCCGACCAATTTATGCCGTTTTTAAATTGGCCCTTTTTGTGATCTTTGAAAAAAATAAAAAAATTTTTAGATTCCTTAACAAAATATCATGAGAAATTTTTTAATGTTGTAAATCCCATAAAATATTTTAAAAGTCATAAAAAATCTCTTAAAATCTGTTCTAATTCGTGAAAATCTCTGGAAATTACCAAAAATATCTTGAAATTATTTAAAATTCAATGATACCAATTAAAATACATTTATATGTCAGGGAAATTTGTCTGAAAGTCACGGAAATGTCAGAGAAATGAAAAAATTGAGTGTTGTTGCCATCCTGGTATGATTTTAAGTATAAGGTATGATTTTAAGTATTTATACCTTAGATTAATGGAAATATTAATCAAAATATGCCTTCAAATTATGAAAAAGGAATCCGATAGTGGCGGGATTCTCTTTATTTCTGACACCGCAAACGCAGACATTGTAATTTGGTTGATTGTTATACAATGTTTACTGTGGTCGAGAACAAATGGCTTAATCTTTGTCAAATTATAGGGCTGCCTACGTAAAAGCAAATTCTCTTTCTTCTTGCATTAAAGTAAACACAGATATACCTTTTTATGAAAATTGATATTAGACAAATCTAACAAAGAAAATGATGAGAATGTAATAAATGCCAATCTCTTTTTTCGCCAGCGTAATAAAAAGAAGTATGATCAAAGTTAGAAAAAGATAAGGGATAAGATAGGAAAAGGGTCGTAACCGGAAACATTGGAGCGTGGGACATCTCCCGAGTCTACTTCATACTTCATTGCAGGTAACTTCTTTTATAATGTTATAATCTCCGTCGATTCGTAGAATCGAAGATTTCCATCGTATAAACTATGTAACGACAGCGTGGCTACGACGCCATAATAGTATCCCGTGGGACAAGGTTGCATGCAAGTACTCGTTTATCAAAGTGAAATCACTCTCGGTTTCCCTTGAAATTCGAAGAAAGAATGCAAAGTACATAAGGTGCAGGAGGTACAGAAGATGCAGAAGGTGCAGAAGATGCAGACGAAACAGAAGATACAGACGAAATAGAAGATACAGACGAAACAGAAGACGAAACAGAAGGTACACAGAAGGTACAGAAGGTAGAGAATATACAGAATATGCAGAAGGTTCTGGGTTTGTGTGAATAGAGATTCACGTACAAGTGGGAGGTCCCAAGTATGGGTTTGGCTGTCGATAGGACACGCTTGAAGACACGAGGAGCAAGGGATCAGTAATGCGAAACACGATTACGCATGGAAAGCTATTATGTGCAATATCAGTCGCATTAGTAGAAAGAAAAACAGCAAAGACATGAGGAATCCAGCCTTACAGGGAATCTACTGGCATTGATAGGATCCGATACTTCCAATCGTCGATGCCAAAGGTATTCTACTGTCGACTTGGAGACCTTAATGAAGCTTATTCTCATTTGCCTACAACTTCAGGTGTAATAGAATAATTTTCCTAAACTTTTAGTGAGAATTCAGGGTGTCCACTGACTCAACTGATTCAAATTCCAGGCGTTTTCCCCGTTTTTCAAGGCTAAATCCCTGATTTTCCAGAAAAGTAAAAAAATGGACAAAAATTTGTATAAATTATTGGAAATCTATTGAAATCCCTTAAAATTCGACGAAATCTTTTTCTAGGAATTTTTAGAGATTTTCATGTATTTTAACATGGATTTTAAAAGATTTATTTTATTTTGATTTATTTTGAAAATTTTTGTGGAATTTTAAAGGATTTAAAAAAGTTTCCCGGATTTTAAATCTTGTCGTTATAGAATTTCGAAATTTCGACAGATTTTTGATAATCTTAAAGGATTTTAAGGGATTTTAAATTTAATCATGTAATTTTCAACAATGTTAAGAGAATTCAAGAGATTTTAATGATTTTTAAAAGACATCTCATCTTTAAGTATTTTATTGAATTTTATGAGATTTCTAATAGTTTTAAAGGGTTTCAAAAGATTTTTTGGGATATTTTTGTTAGGGAATTTTATTGATGGATTTCAGGAGATTTTTATGATTTTTTAAAAAGTTTTGAAAGAATTTCAGCGATTTCTAAGGTTTTCGTCAAATTTTAAGGGAATTTCAAAAGGTTTATAAGAGTTTTATGGGATTTTAAGGAATTTTAAATGTTATCTTGGAATTCCAAGAAATTCTATTGAAATCTATTGAAATCTCTTAAAATTCGACGAAATCTTTTGAAATTCCTAAAAATCTATCTTAAAATTTCCTGTAATCCTGCAGAATTTCATAAAACATTTTCAGAATCTCGTGAAATATTTTTAAATTCCACTACAATATTTAAAATTCCACGAAATCCCTTTAAATTTGTTAATATCTCATGAAATCCCTTCAATTTTTAATAATCTTTTTAAAATTCCTCAAAATCCTTTGAAATACTTTAAATTTGACGAAAAATTTTTACATCTTTTAAAATTCCTAAAAATCTCTCTTAAAATTTCCTGTAATCCTTCAAAATTCGCTGAAATCGTTTGAAATACTAAAATCTCTCTTAAAATTTTTAAATTTCTTAAATTCATTGAAATTTATTAAAATTCCTACAAACATCTTAAATTCAAAAAAATTCCTTAAAATTTTTTAATATTTCATGAGATCCCTTCAATTTTCACTAATATTTTTAAATTATTCCTCAAAATCCTTTGAAATACTTTAAATTCCAAGAAAAACTTCAAAATCTTTTAAACTTCCTAAATATGTCTTGAAATTTCCTGTAATTCTTCAAAATCCCATAAAACATTTTCAGAATCTCGTGAAATATTTTAAAGTTCCACGATGAATTTTAAAATCTCTTAAAGTGCACAAAAATTTCTTTAGATTGTTGGAAATCTATTGAAATATTTTAAATTCCCTGAAATCGTTTTTACAATTATTTTAGAAAATCATTTACATTCATAAAAATCTTGTGAAATTCTTTAAAATTCCCTAAAATGCATTAAAATGTTTAAAAAAAACTATTCTAATAAAAAATCTCACAAAAGTCTTTTACAAATAAAAAATGACTTGAGATTTTTTTAAATTCCATGAGGACTATTAAAATTTCTTAAAATAATTTTTAAAATGTCAAAATTACATGCAATTTTTAAAAAACATTTTTAAAGTTTCACGAAAAACTTTAAAATACCTTAAAGTACGTAAAAATCTTTCACAATTTTTAAAAACTTTTCCCCTAAAATTTTCGAAAACTTTCCAAAATTCCCTAAAATTAAACAAAATCTTTAAAAATTCATAAAAAATCTCATAAAAATATTTACGATTCCATGAGGAACATTAAAATCCTTTAAAATCACTTTGAAAAATCAAAATTTCTTAAAAGTTTTACAAGCTTTTTAAAGTCCTTTAAAATTCCTTAAAAATTCCTTTCAAATTCTTTGAATTCCCTAATCTTTCTTATAAATCTTTTAAAATCCTTTATAATTATTGAAAATGCCTTGAAATCATTAAAAACCTAGATAATCTCAGAGAATACCTGGAAATTATTTATAATCCTTCGAAATCTTTAGATAGTTTCTAAAATTTGTTAAATAAATTATAAAAGTTATATGTGTAATACTGCAAGTATTTACTCAACTACTAATCAGACTTAATTTTAAGCAACTAAGTTACTCAATCAAATTATAAAATATGAAACAATAACTGAAGTGTATTAACTCATTTCTTTGGTAGACATTATTTGCTATGACAGAAAACAAAAATTCCAGGTGTATTCCCGGTTTTCCCGGTAGTAGACACCCTGGAAATACACGGGGTTGCAAATTTATTGCGTGATTATGGGTTTTTGGATGGTGATGATAAGAATATGAAATTGAATCTTTAGTGGCTTTTTAGCTCCTGATATACTCGCTACTCCCTTAGGCATGTGTAAAATTCATTGTGAAACTTTAAACTCCTGGGATGTTTCTTTTAAACTTCGTGTGTCAGTTGAATGTATCAAAGTAGAATTGTATTTACTTTATTATGAGTCTGGCGATACAGCTCTTTAATAAGAGGCTTGGCTGTAATCAGCTTATGCTGAGAATTTTTTCCTCAATTCAGACATAAATGTCGATTGTACTTTAGCATTGAGGGAAGTTTACTTCAACTTCGATAATCTCCAACTCTAGCAAGTAGATTGGGTATGAATGGCTTTGCAAGCTTCATTTCAACATTCGACGTTACAGAATTCACATTGAAAGCGAAAAACAGGCACGAGGACGAGAGAAAGCGAAGGAGAAAGGCGAAAGCTTGAAATGGAGAAAGGGAAGCTGGAAGACTAGTACCGAGATACTAAATAGTATAGAAGCCAGAAGCAGTGGTGCACGCGTACTTATCTACTCTCTTTACGTGGCAAGTGAACTAATGAAGGACTTTCATAATTAGAAGTTTTGGCTTAATTGCTCGAGAGGTGGATAACTAACGAGTCTGCTCTTGGGCGAGCGATTCGCTCTCGAATACTGGTGGCTACATTGGGAATGGGAAAATACTTGGAACAGTCTCAGCTCAATATTCTCTGGCGAAATCTTATTGGAACGAGATTATACCTTCCGTAAGGAGATATCGATCGAAAAAAAAAAGTGTGTAAAAAAAAGAACAAGAAAAAAATTTGATAATATCAGCAATGTTGTTCCCCTTTTGTGTAGCGAGGACGTAATACGAAGACACCGACTGTCGTTTACGAGGAAGAACGTGGACGTTAATATCGACAAAACGGCCGCGCGACGACTGTACCAGGGTTCCGACTCATAAATTACAACCGCTTCATTCTTTCGATTAGCCACTTGTGCGCTACAAAGATTGGATTCTAGTTGAGCAAACCTAATAATCCTGATACTTCACTAACAGTTTCTTCAGTAAACGCACTCTTTCTTTTCAGTAAGGTTCATTTTAGTTCTTCAATGAAAGGCAATCAAAGTCTTGGGAATAGAGGAACTTTTTTCTGATTAAAGTTGTTCGAAAACAACAGAGTTTTAAAAATCCAAAATAAAATATCTGAGTGATAAATCATTATAGAAATTTTTATTTATGAAGGCGATAAAATCTTTATATATATATATATATAATTTATTGGAAAATTCCTTCCTCTGACCAATATCATCAATTCACAACTGAAAATTGTCAAAAAAGTGTTATGGCAGTAATTATCACGTAACCGTTGCATTTTCCTGGGAAAAAGTTTTTCTCTAACTAGTCATAACGACTAATTGGATTCCACAACTTTGAAAAAGTGGTAAGGGGAATGAATGATTGTAGGAGTTGGGCAGAATACAAAGTAAACCGTGTTGTAATCCGACGCCAAAAAAACCTGAAGCTTCGGAACTTTTGAGCGTCTGGAAAGTCGCTTACGCCTACCGACAAGTAATTCACCAAAGTCTCAGTAATTGACGGTCGAACAAAGCTCCCAGTAAGACGAAGTTTGGAGGCTTTCGTTGTTCTGTTTGACCATTCGATATCTTTGTATAAGCGTCGAAGTCGATGGAGACTTTGAATTGTAACAATTGCTTTTTCTGGTGATGAGAATATAGAATTCATAATTAATGAATTATTAATTATCGTACTGTATCTGAATTCTATATTCTCATTACCGGGAAATCAGGAAAAACTGGGAATTTCATTAAGAAACAAGAATTTTTTTTATTTTATTGAAAAATCGACGTTTTTTGTCTTCTTATAACTTCAAGTCATTCAAAAGTTTTTTAAGAACTCTAAGGAATTTAAAGAAAACTCAAGAGATTTTTAATGACTTTTGAAAGATTTTGTGGAATTTTTAAAGATTTCATGGAATTTATTGATATTTCTAATACTTTTAATGTATTTTAAAGGATAAAAAGGTATTTTAATTATCATAAAATTTTCAAGAATTTTAAGAAGTTTCTGGGAATTTTAAAAGATTTTGTCAAACTTTAAGAGATTTCGAGGATTTTCGAAATTTTATTTCTGAGAATTTTAAGGGACTTTAAATGTTGTCATCGAATTTCCAAGAATTTTAGGAAAAATAAGATATGTTAATGACTTTTGAAAGACTTTATTGGCATTTTTAAGGACTTTATGAGATTTCTAATAATTTTAAGGGATTTCAAGAAATTCCATAAAATATTTTAAAAATCAGAAAAATCTCTTGAAATCCTTTAAAATTATTAGAAATCTCATAAAATCATAAAATTTAATAAAATCGTTATAGAATTTATTGATTTTTCTAATACTTTTAATGTATTTTAAAGGATAAAAAGGTATTTTAATTGTTATTATAGAATTTTAAAAAATTTCTAGAGGTTTCTGGGAATTTTAAGAAATTTTCTAAAACTTTAGGAGATTTCAAATGTTTTTAGCTCGGTTATTCGTGAAATTTTAAGAGATTTACAAAAGGTTTCCAGGATTTTAAGGTACTTTAAGTCTTGTCTTGAATTAAGAGATATTAATGACTTTTGAAAGACATGATTGGCATTTTTAAAGATTTTATGAAATTTTATGAGATTTCTAATAATTTTAAGGAATTTCAAGAAAGTTTTCTGATTTTTACCAGATTTGATGCAATTTTTAAGAATTTTATGAGAGCTGACGAGATTTCTAATACTTTAAATATATTTTAAATTCCACGAGAATATTTATAATTCCTTAAAATCTCTTTAAATTCTTACAAGTTTCTTAAATTCCTTTATAATTTCACGAAACACTATAAAATTCCCTAAAATACGTAAAAATCTTAAAAAGTTTTTGAAAACTTTTCAAAATTCCCTAACATTCTACAAAATCTTTAGAAAATCATAAAAATCTCGTGAAATCCTTTAAAATTTCTGAAGGAACTTTAAAATTCCTTGAATTCCCTAAACTTTCTTAAAAATCTGTTAAAACTTCAGGAAGTCCTTTAAAATTCTACTAAATCTTTTAAATATTATGCAAATCTCTTAAAATCATTAAAAACCGAAAGAATCTCAAAGAATGCTTGGAAATTCTTTATAATCCTTCGAAATTTTTGGAAAATTTCTAAAATTTGTTAAATAAACTATACAATCTATATACGCAATACGACAAAGATAACATAATTAGCATAAATGTAAATTTCTATTTTCCCTGACAACTACTCACGTTTCCCTGACATTTTCCTCACATGTGACCACCCTGCATGCACTGAGAAACTCTGTGTTAGAAAAATTACTAATATCGATAGCAAGTAGGGGCAAAATCCCAAAATTGAGACATTTTAATACAGAAAAAAAATAAATTTTACAATAGTAATTTCTACTATTTAAATAGTAAAAATTACTATGAGGATTTTCAATGAATTTCAAATGAATTTAGGAGATTTTAAGAATTTTGAAGAAATTCAAGATATTTAAGGGATTTCGTGGAGATCTTTGGATATTTCAAGTTATTTTAAGGAACTAAAAGGGATTGTAAAGAGACTTTAAAGGATTAAGAACGATTTGAAGTGATCTTCAAGAATTTCAAGATATTTAAAGAGATTTCAAGAGATTTCAGAAAATAAGAGATTTTTAAAGATATTTTAATAAATTCCAAAGGATTTCGAAATATTTTTAGAGATTTTAAGATATTTCAAGTGTTTGTATTAAATTTCAAGGAATTTCAGAGGAGTTTAAGGATTTTCGGTTTCAAAACATTGAAAATAATTTGAAATTATTTTAAGACTTCAAGAGATTTCAAGATATCTTTAAATACTTCGAAGGATTTAAAAATGTTGAAAAAACAGTTTAAGGATTTTCCAGATATTTGTATAGATTTCACAATATCTCAAGAAATCTTAAAGGATTTCATCAGATTTAAGTGACATTAATAAATTTGAACGTATTTTAAGAGATTTCAAGTAATTGTCAAGAATTTCTAAAGAATTAAAGAGAGTTTAAGAATTTTCAAGAGATTTCAAGACATTTAAAATGATTTTCAGAAATTTCAAGGAATTAATTATAATCAAATCCTTTAAAATCCCTTAATCCTTGAATTCCTTCAAATCGTTTAAATTATATCAAAATCCCTTGAATTTCATTAAAATCTTTTGAAATATCTTAAAATCTCTTCCAATTCATTTAAATTTGTAAAAATCAGTGAAAGTTCTTGAAATCTTGTAAAATCACAAAAAATCTTTTGATAACCCTTTCAACACTTTAAAAAATCGCTTTATATCCTAAAAATCAGTCAAAATCTCTTAGCATTCTTTGAAATTCCATAAAATTTAATAAAATAAGTCTTTTGAAATCCCTTGAAATCCCTTAAAATCATTAAAAATCTTTTGCAATCCTTTAAATTGGGGCAAAATCCCAAAATTGAGACATTTTAATACAGAAAATAATAAATTCTTCCTAATTAAATAGTAAAATTTATTATTTTCTCTATTAAAATGTCTCAATTTTGGGATTTTGGCCCTACTTGCTATCGATATTAGTAATTTTTCTAACACAGTTTCGCAGTGTACCTTATCATACTTAAAATCATACAAATGTTATTTCAACATTTTTTTGCAATTCCTAAAAGTCAATGCAGAGCTAAACCATATTTCAGTGATTTCTAACCGATGGCGACGGCGAACAACATCTGTATCGTGTTTTGCCAGTATCCGTAAGTTCGTGACATGCGCCAGCAGCTATTCAATTTGCATCCAATAAATAAAAGACGGGAGCACATTGTCGTCGAGAGCGAGTTGACCGACATGAAGGTAAAATATATTCGCTGCTGAATAGAGACATACCATCAAAATAAAAAGGTACTACTCCTGTGGTTTAGGATATTATGCTTCATTTGTTGTCAACGATCGAAGAAACAGCGACTTGGGAAAAGAAGCAACCTACATATTTCAACACAAATCTTACCCTTAATGTATTTTTTGATTCATGTGTAATTCATTCCCTTTACTCTCATTTTTTTTTGTTTTCCCTTCAGATATATATATCTCATATATATCTCACGATATAATCTTATTATCAGTCCCAGCGAACTTTAGCATAATAGAGTTACGTATATTGTTAAACCGAAAATTATATCTTGGCAAGTTAAAGTTTAGAACAATGTAACTTGACGGACTTTCCCATGACGAAGGAAATACATTTTATCTGTGCTGTAAACTAAAGGTATGTTTGAAACGAGCCCCTAAAATACACATTTACTTTATTACTTCGCTACTCCTGCTATTTACATAGGTAATTTCTTACGGAACTTAAGGAAATACTGTCCCTTGGTATTTAAAGGTACTAAAGTAGAGAAGATGAATTATTGACGATATTAACTGATGAGTTAGTACAGTGGCTTGCATTTAGGATACATAAATTCTAAAGCCTGTTTGAACGAGTGGATGATTTATAATACAATATGTGACTAAAATGCTGTTACCGTCCATAAGAGTCCAATATTGCAATTCCGAAGAGAAATTATATTCAGACCATCTAGTCTAATAATCTATCCATCAGATATTATGTGGAAAGCTTTATGGTTTCTATAAAAACGATATGTTTTAGTATCAAATTCTAGTCTTGAAAGAAACACGGTTAGCACGTTCTTTTCTCTTATTTTCTCTTATTTTTCTATTTTTCTATCTTCCTCGACGTTTTTAATTTTCTTTATTTCTTCACCAGTGAACCGAGGAGAAATTAAGACATCACAAGACCAGCAAAATAATGTTTTTAGTGAACGCAGCAGGGGTGGTTCTCCTGCTTTCAATAAGAAGATCGTAAAAAGTTTCGAGTAGTCGGTAAAAGAGGAGAAAAAAAATTTCGGAGAGAGAGAAACAGACTTGTTCAGACACGAACAGTGGTTAACTTCTAATGATGAATCTTTAGAAAACACAAGAAAGACAGTACTGTAAATTATCTCAGAGTCGAAAGAGTAAAGTGCTTTAGAATCACACGAAAAGCCAAAACCAGAAGCGAATGACTTTAAAAACGCCATGTTGGCGTTTTTGGTGGAAAGTCCTGAAGAATCTTTGAAAACTTCTCTGGACTTCGTGACGTAACTTTTGCGAAGTAGTCAAAGACAAGCTCGGTGGAAGCGCATCCTGAGCTTCCATTGCCATAATCCATCTTACGACTTTTCATCCTAATGAAAACAGGCCTTTGTGCCAAGCACATAAGCTTCGTACCCAAGAATAGCAGTTTTTTTTCTCTTTTATTGCTGTTCGCATTATAGGGATATCATCCTTTCATAAGATATTCAATTACCATTACATCACTGGGAGCAGATCCTCAACAAAGCATAAAAATTGCTCTTGCAAGAGCGACATTAGGAAATAAGGAACTTATGGTAAATTATAAATTTGCCGTTCATTATAAATTTTATGCGATTCTGCATATTGAAGTTTTGGAAAGTCTAAAAACCAAATTTTGATAAAGGACTGTAATATTTTACTATTTAATAACCATTTCAATAATTTCCCGGTTTACTCAACATAATAAACTTCAAGGATATTGTGTATCAAGACTGCACGAGAATTTTTACGAGTCTAATTGAAAATCTGAAATATCATCTTCAGTATTATCTACACATTACAGTTATTATACAAAATCTTTTGCAAATCATAAAAATCTAGTGACATTCTGTAAAATTCCCTAATGTGCAGTAAAATCTGTAAAGAAAAACTTTTTAAATAAAAGATCTCACAAAATCTTTTAAAAATCAAAAATTACTTGAAATTTTTTTAATTCTATGAAGACTATTAAAATTCCTTAAAATAATTTTTAAAATGTCATAATTACATGCAATTTTTACAAATATTTTTAAAATTTCACGAAAAACTTTGAAATCCCTTAAAATAGGTAAAAATCTTTCACAATTTTTGAAAACTTTTCCTCTAAAATTCTATAAAATTTTTTAAAAATCATAAAAATTTTGTGAAATCGTTTAAAATTCCATGAGGAAGATTTAAATTCTTTAAAATCACTTTAAATTAATACAAATTTCTTAAAATTCTTACCAGTTTCCTAAAATCCTTTATAACTCCACGAAAAACTTTAAAATTCCTTAAAATATGTAAAAAATCTTTCACAATTTTTGAAAACTTTTCAAAATTCCACAAAATCTTCAAAAATTCATAAAAAAAATCTCATGAAATCTTTTAAGATTCCATGAGGAACATTAAAATCCCTTAAAATCACTTTGAAAAATCAAAATTTCTTAAAAATTTTACAAGCTTTTTAAAGTCCTTTAAAATTCCTTAGAATTCCTTACAAATTTTTTGAATTCACTAATATTCCTTAAAAATCTCTTAAAATCCTTTATAATTATTGAAAATGTCTTGAAATCATTAAAAACCTAGAGAATCTCAGAGAATACCTGGAAATTATTTATAATCCTTCGAAATCTTTGGATAGATTCTAAAATTTGTTATATAAATTATAAAAGTTATATGTGTAATACTTGAAGAGATTTTGATGCATTTTAAGGAATTTTAAGGTTCCTCGTGGAATTTTAAACAAATTAGTGAAAATTTATAGAATTTCATGGAATATTAAAAAATTTGAAGTTGAATTTTAAAGATGTTTGTAGGAATTTCAAGAAATTTAAAAGAATCTTAAGAGATTTCCAATGTAAATAGAGATTTTTACGAGATTTTTCAGAGATCCTCAACAATTTTAAAGGATTTTAAGAGGTTTCTAGGAATTCAAAGGAATTTAAAGACATTTTTATAATATTTAAAAGACTTAGTGAAAATTTAAAGGACTTCATGAAATTTTAAGAGATTTTAAAGAAAATTTATAATGAACGAGATTTTTATGACTTGCAAAAGATTTTGTGATATCGTAAAGGATTTCATGGGATTTTATTAAATTTTAAAGAATTTAGGAGATTTTATAGGATTTTTTTATTTATTATAGTGCAATATTGAGGAAATTCAAGATGTCTAGAAATTTAAAAAGATTTCAAAAAATGTTAAGAAATTTCTTTACGTTTCCAATAATTTTAAGAGATTTTGATGCATTTTACTAGATTTTAAGGTTCCTCGTGGAATTTTAAAATACTTCAAGAGATTCTTAAAAAATTTTGATCTATTTTCCGTGGAATTTAGAGGATTTCAAATGATTTTGAGGAGTTTTAAACAAATTAGTTAAAGTTTAAGGAATTTCATGGAATATCAACAAATTTCAAGGAATTTCTTTGAATTTTAAGATGTTTCTACGAATTTTAAGAAATTTCAAAGAATTTTAAGAGATTTCCAATATTGTCGTAAATTTTAGAAATTATTATTGGTTCGCATTTTTTTGCTGTCAGAGAAATTTGTTTGTAAGTCAGATAAAATTCAGGAAAAATTGAAAAATTCAATGTTGTGGCCACCCTAAAGAAGTGTTTCTTTTCACTTGGACAAAAATTTCAAGCATGCAAGTATTTACTCAACTACTAATCAGACTTAATTTTGAGCAACTAAGTTACTGAATCAAATTATAAAATATGAAACAATAACTGAACTCTCTAAACTTGAATCAGTGAAATTTAACTGATTACCAGTCAAATTCCACTGATTTGCAGTGACTCTTTTCTCACGACTTTAATCAGTGAAATATCTACTGGAAATCAATGAAAAGTCACTAAAATTTTTAGTAGTTTAGTGAAGATGACTGAATATTTCAGTGACTTTTGACTGATTCTCAGTGAATTTTCACTGATTAAAATCGTGAGAAAAGAGTCACTGAAAATCAGTGGAAGTTGACTGATTCAGTTTTAGAGAGAAGTGTATTAACTCATTTCTTTGGTAGACGTTATTTGCTATGACAGAAAACAAAAGTAGTATATAAAAGTAGATTCTTGAAAAAAATTCCAGGATTAACAAAAAATTCCAGGCGTATTCCCGGTTTTCCTGGTTTTTCCCTATAGTATATAGACACCCTGTGTCACATCTTGAGAGACCCTCGGAGAGACCTGAATTCCAGATGGGCTCATTCAACTAGTGACATCCTCTCATTGAAGTCATTAGTCGAATTGGAGCTTAAGGTCAATGCCAAGCTAGAGGGACATGCAGCTTGGCGTGCGAACTGATGGAGGTGATTAACGCCTTCTTGTCCTGTCCACCCACCTCGCCCGTCTTTCGATTTGGCGCGATAAGGAGTTTATGAAGCGGCCCGACGAGAATAATAGATTAGCGAATGGCGTCGCCGATAGAAGGAGGACAAGGTGGGGCAGGAGGGAGCAGTAAACAATGATGGGTAGCCTTTCGCGGCCACTAACTGCTGTACAGCTCAAACATGGAAGCTCATTAGGGGTCTCGCGTGAGTGCTTCTACCTATACTTGATTGCATTTTAATATGGCCTAGCCCTCCACCATAGCTGTGGCAAGTGGGTTGGGAGGAAGCTCAGATTCTCCATCTACCTTTTCACCTTCTTGCTACACTCTATCTACCTATCTTCTTTTCCGCTCCTTGCTATTTACCTCCCACTCCTTTTAAATTGACAGACCGTGCGAAGATAGGACTTGTTTTAGGTGTCCTAATAGACATAATCACGCATCAATGGAATAGGAGCAACTCTTGCATTATCGAACTTTATTTCCCTTCTCTTCCAATTTCCTTCAATCTGGACTTACCTCCCATTCTGTAAAATTCACAGAAAAAACGAAGGATAAAGTTTACATCGATTTCAGGGTAAAGATTCGCTGCAACAAAAATTAACCTTGTCGAATAAACTTTACACTAAAAGAAGATAATTTTGTGTTTTTAAACTGTCTCGAGATGAATTTTCAGTGAAAAAGCGTCGTCTGCTATGCGATTGACAACACTGAGAAAAACCACAAAGTATGAATAAAGTGGGTCGGAATATCAG
>UCOK01006760.1:0-11195 GCA_900474325.1 Synergus umbraculus
CCTTACGTCAACTCAAAATTTTGATTATTTGAAAACATAGAGCGAAAAATTAACTTTCAAAATTATAAATAAACAAAACTTCCTTATTTTTTAATGAAATGCATTAATCATATAGATCAATCGATTCGTCTCGATGAAAGGAATATTCATTTCCCTTACACCAGCTTTAAATTTTCAATATTTGAGAAGTTATAATGGAAAAATTAATTTTACGAAAATTATAAAAGTACATAAAACTTTTAAAATTAAATATTTTGTGAAACCCTTAAAAGAAATTCAACTAGGTATATAGTTAAATAACTATGCAAAATTTCATCAATTTATCTCTACGCGTTTTCAAGATATTGCAGGATCGTGACATACACACACACACAAACATCCGGACAATTTTTCAAGACATCATACTAGATATATTGCCCTTGAAATATGTTCAAAAAAACCTTTTTTAGGAAACTGGATTTTGTCACCACTACAAAGCTTCCTCTATGAGGAAGCAAAATCAATAAACAAAAGAAAAAGAACAGATTAAAACCCCTCAAAAAGTGCGTTTATTGTGGAATTGTATTATCTTTCTAATAATTTCGACATACATGCATATTGCAAGTAGGTATACTCGAATTACTGTCTGGGTGTCTTGACTCCGTTATTGTTGCGACCCTGAGATCTGAGTTTTTCTACATGAGAAATTTTCAAATTCCATCAGCCTGAAACGGACGACGACACACACACACACACACACACACACACACTTGATTAGAATGTTGTATTAGACATTTATCAACTGGGGAAGGTTTAATTAAACCATTTTAAATATATTGCAAAATGTAACGACTACAAAGCTTCATCTATGAGGAAGCAATTACACTTGACTCGTCCAATATTAACTATCGCAATATTAGCCGCATTCCTCTCGTAATATTAACCAGCCTGAAATCAACAGCTTTCTCAAATCGTACTTGATAACCACTGCGCATTCACTGAACATACGTAGCGTGACATTTGAGAGAGGAGAATTGGGTTAATATTGCGACTGTCGCTTTTCTGGAATTCGTTAATATTGGGAGGATCGAGTGCAGTAAGTTTTTAGCTTCCCCGCAATGTTCTTTTTTTCTAAATAAAAGTGTGGTTACATCAAGTAAAAAATTTCTTCAGGGGTTACGTACAGTTGCAAGACCAAAAAAAAAAACGTTTTTTTTTAGAATTTTTTTAAAAGAAAGTTTTGAATATTTCTTTCTTTACTAATATACAATATATTTATTTTAAATTTGGATCCTTAAATGAAAAATTCGATGATTTACTTGGCACTGAGTTTATTAATTAATTTGATTCGTACTGTATGACGGTCAGAACGCTACTAATAAACTGCACCTTCAGGGAAAATCATTGCAAAATAGAAATTTTGGCAAATGGTTTCTGAATCCGAATTTGAGGTCCACTTGACCCTATCGAATCACTATCAAGGTAAATTCAAGGTCAACCCGATATATATTGCAAAAAAATGGATTTTTGATTGCAGATTCGGAAAGAGCGGGAAATTTTACATCCAGATATAATATAAAAAATTTTTTTTTCCATTTTCAAATTTTTAAAAAATTTTTTTCCTCTCTCTTGCAGCGACCATATATAAAAGCATGAAAAAATAAATAAAACAAAGAACTATGAACTTTTTACTTGTAAGATAGGTCTATGATACGTCACTCTTTTTTTCTTTTGTGACGAAATCTTTTCTCTTCGAAAGATCTATGAAGAGGATTTCTTTTTCTTTTCAAAGTATCTGGCTGTTTTGACCTTTCTGGAAAATAGTCAAGAGCCTATGGATATCACTGAAAACATTAATTAGCCTATGGATATTACTGAAAACACAGCCGATGAAAGTGATAGTGGCAATGATACGAAGATGAATATATACCTGCAGGGACTAGTAACTTTGTAGTGAATCCTAAGACTCCACAAACTTTTGATCAAGAGGAACTAGACGATCTTATAAGAGATTTGGGATTACCGAAGTATGGAGCTGAGGATCTTTTTGCAGCATTAAAAAAGAAAAACTTTTTGTGTAAGGATGTTAAAGCTTACGTTTATCGAAATAGAGAAAAAGACTTTCGGAATTTTTTTTTCCAAGGATGAAGAAAATTCTTTGACATGCTGGGTAGACGTGAGGGGATTGATGAATGAATTAAACCCCGATATCTATATGGTGGAAGAGTGGAGACTATTTACCGACTCCTCAAAACGAAGCCTAAAAGAGGTTCTACTTCCCAATGGTAACATGTATGCCTTGGACAAAGATGGTAACTGTTTTCAATATTTGGGAAAGAAATTTGCAGAACTCAGTGATGCTAAATTGAAAGAAGGTATCTTTGATGGTCCTTAAATTCGCACTTTATTTAGTGACAAAAAATTTGCCACAGAAGTGAATCCTAAAGAGATGGCTACATGGTCAAGTTTCAAAAAGATCGCAGAAAATTTCTTGGGAAATCAGAAGAGTGATGATTACGAGCCTTTAGTTTGTTGCAAAATTGTAAAAAATTTAGGCAGCTTACTGAACTTAAAGTTACATTTCCTACATTCTCATCATGACTACTTTCCAGAAAATCCCGGAAACTATAGCGAAGAACAAAGTGAGCGATTTCACCAAGATATTAAGGAAATGGAACGTCGCTATCAAGGAAGATGGGGTCTGTAAATATGATGGAAGATGTTTGTTGGTCGCTTAAAAGGTCAAAACAGCCAGACACTTTGAAAAGAAAAAGAAATCCTCTGCATAGATCTTTCGAAGAGAAAAGATTTCGTCACAAAAGAAAAAAAGAGTGACGTATCATAGACCTATCTTACAAGTAAAAAGTTCATAGTTCTTTGTTTTATTTATTTTTTCATGCTTTTATATATTGTCGCTGCAAGAGAGGAAAAAAATTTTAAAATTTTAAAAATGAAAAAAAAATTTTTTATATTATATCTGGACGTAAAATTTCCCGCTCTTTCCGAATCTGCAATCAAAAATCCATTTTTTTGCAATATATATCGGGTTGACCTTGAATTTACCTTGATAGTGATTCGATAGGGTCAAGTGGACCTCAAATTCGGATTCAGAAACCCCAAAAACGTATCATTATGGTCTCACTTAACCATATTTTCGTAAATTTTCAATACCGTGTAAACTTTATATATAACAACGTAAATAACCTCTAATTGACCTATGAGGTCTTGATTGGAAAAATTTGATGATACCATTTCTGGACGTAAAATTTCCCGCTCTTTCCGAATCTTTAATCAAAAATCCATTTTTATCAATATTTATCGGTTTGACCTTGAATTGACCTTGATAGTGATTCGATAGGGTCAAGTGGACCTCGGATTCGGATTCAGGGACCCCAAAAACGTTCGAAATTGTGGTCATTTATAATAAAAATTCTTTTTTGTCGATTTAACCTTCAATTGACCTAAATTATGACGTGGTGGGGGTAAACCGACAACAAATTCGGAATCAGCATGCCGTAAAACATAAGGGTGTATGGGTCACCTTTCTGTAACAAAATCTTTTTTTTGTGTGTGCCTGTGTAATCTCATACTCCGATGTTAAGAAATATTTCTTTGTATTAAATGAATGGAGCCCAAAGAAATTATTTCATTGACTCAATGCACGAGTTTTTGGCTTTAAATAAAATTCAATCAAATTACGTAAAAAATTCCTTTATCTGAAAGCAAAGAAATGTATTTGTTTGGATCCAAGATTTTTTTTCTCACACAAAAATGTAGGTTTTAATATTTTTTAAATCACCTTAAATTATGAAATGACAAATAAAAACTCTGGTGATAGTACCAAACCGTTCAAAACAAGAGAATTTTCTAAAACCGGTGTATCTATTTCTCTTATACCCCCGGATATTATTTTCTGTCACTCTTTTCAATATTTGGAGTGAGAAGAATCACGTCAAGTGGGCACCCCAATTTCCAGCCCAAGCAAATGTTATAAAATTATTATATCAATCGAATCTTCACACTAAAAGTAACTCATAAAAGGAGGACTTTCGACAATACAACTTGTTTAAATATTTTTTTTCGTGCAACAAACATTTATGAGTTTTTTTCTATAATAATTCATTGCGCTCGAACTATTGAATATTTTTAAACGAAATTTTGTACACATACTACTGCAAGACAGATCTTTCAGATAAAAATATTGCGATGCTGAATAAACAATTTTTCTATATTTTTAATAACATTTTTATAAACAATTGGCATAATTATTAACTTCTCAATGCTTCAATCGTCTAAATGTTTGGTGTTACATGTAAAAACTATTCAAGACTGATAATCCGAAGAAAAATTTCACTGCCCGCCATTAGTTTGCTCAGAAATTGTATAATTGCGAAGCGCGGCGCAGCGCGTAGCTCGGGTCCATGACGCACAGTGGGTTAAAAAAATTTTCGCGGACAAATTGATATTCAGGAGCTATTTCCGAACCGATTTGAAACTTTTTTTTTTTAATTAAAGCTTTATAAACAATTGACCAATTAAGGTATTTATGATGACATAAATGAAGTTTTTTCTAATGAATCGGCCAAAAATTACAGACAAATGTTACTTACTTACCCGATTGTATTCAACGTATCTTACTGTTATAACTAACATTTAAACATTTTTTTTATACTTTTAAACTTTTTAATTTTTTTAAAACTCATAAACTTTATATTTTCTTTTAGCTTTCAAACTTTGTAATCTTTTTTTTATATATAAACTATACGATTAATTAAAAGTATAAAAAAATGTTAAAATGTTAGTTATAAACAGTAAGATACGTTGAAAACCCCGAGTTTTTACATTCTCATCAGAGAGAATGTATTAGATTTGTGTTAAATTTGACCCCCCCAGTTTTCATCAAATGTCCACGTTTTGGGACCCCCTGAACCCGAAAAACATGTTTTTACGAATGTGTATGTCTGTCTGTAGATTTTTAGTTTGTGAGCACGATAACTTTCGAAAGAATTGACCGATTGGATTTTCCTTTGATATACTCTTTTAGTATCCTAAAATGAAGGTCAAGTTCGTTAGCCAGCCATTTTGGATAAAAATTCAAAAAGTTGGAACATTTTGAAAAATTTTGAAACCACTTTTTTTTCAATTTTAAAATTCTAATCATGGATGTTCGTAGTACTCAAAAAGTCAAACAATTTTTCTTAATGACTTTTGGATAAAAAAAAATTGAAAGACTTATAATATTTTGAAAATCCAAAAAAATGAAATAAAACTTGAATTAGAAGCCAAACAACGCACGATATGAAAAAATGTCTATAGATAAAAAATGTTTCTTCTTGAACACCCTCTAGGATAGGCATAACAACTTTTTGAATTTCCTTAAAAAATCGAAAATTCAAATTTTGAGCTAAATAACACGAGATACATAGAAAATGATAAGAAACATAATTATTGCCCTTAAAAAGGTCTACAAGTTCTCCTTTGGCCATTTTTCAATAAGATAAGTAGTTTTCGTTTTAATTATGAAAAATGTTCTTAAACAGAGTCGAGCGCGAAGAGCGAGTGCCCTGATGAGAATGTGCTCCTTAAGGTCGATAGAACCTTAAGTAAATTAGTTTTCGTTTACATTCCATTCCACTTGATAGTTATTTAAATAAAAATAGGCGCAAGCGCGCAACTCGGAGCGCGACGTGTGTAAGAGAATATGCCCGCGTAAGCGGGCAGATTTTTATTTTTATAAATAGCCGAGAAATACATTTGTTAATTAAATTTGTTTCAACAATTATTAATTATTATTGAAAGTCTAAATCGGATAAGTGACATTTGTCTGTAATTTTTGGCCGATTCATTAGAAAAAACTTCTTTTATGTCATCATAAATACCTGATATGGTCAATTGTTTATAAAATAACAAATTATTTAATGTCTTTCATGAATTCAGTTAAAAATCGGTTTCTGTCTATAAATGATTTATATTTAGTGCAAATTAATTGACGAATCACTGTCAATCCCCATGAATCCATTCTCATCCACTTATTTGTTTATAACAATTTCAATAAATTTTTAAACAATTCCTAAGCTATTGGAAAACTTTCCTTCAATGTTTCTAGGTATTTGGGATTGAATACAAGTATTTCTCGAAACTCGGTACTAGAAAAACTAAAATTTTTTTTTTAATTTTTATTATTAAATAAACAAAAATAAAATTTTTTTTTCAAAATATTTATCGACATTTTTGTGCGGAATTTTATAAGCTTTAATTTAAAAAAAAAAGTTTCAAATCGGTTCGGAAATAGCTTCTGAATATCAATTTGTCCGCGAAAATTTTTTTAACCCACTGTGCGTCATGGGCCCGAGCTACGTGCTGCGCCGCGCTTCGCAATTATACACTTTCTGTCATTTCTGTCTGGGTCAGATTGGGGTACCCATTTGACGTGATTCGTCTCACTCCAAATATTGAAAAGAGTGTCAGAAAATAAAATCCGGTGGTGTAAGAGAAATAGATACACCGGTTTTAGAAAATCCTCTTGTTTTGAACGGTTTTGTACTATCACCAGAGTATTTTCATGTCACTCAATATTGCGAGAAATCGTGAAAATCACGAAGAAACATAAAGGGAAGATAAGGACGCATGAGAAAATTGGCTACGTGAACTTTAGGTACCTTGTCGTCTGCTACAGATGGCGTTTCTTGAGAATTTTCACGATTTCTCGCATTTTTTGTGGTATAAAGTGACAAATAAAAATTCTCGTAAACGTAAAATCAGACAAAACGACAACGAGTGCTTCGTCAGACCCGGACCCTTTAAAACAAGAGGATTTTTTAAAACTGGGGTATCTATCAATCTTACAACCCCCGATTTTACTTTCTGTCGTGGAATATTAAAAATATTGTTAAATTACTCGATAATCCTTAAGGGGTTATATACACTTATTATTGGAAAAAAGGGTTTTTTTTGCGAATTTTTTTGGAAAATACGGTAAATTTTTTTAAGAATAAACAATTACACATCTGTTTGTACATGTTTGAAGATATTTTATCCCAAATTTGAATGAAAAATATTGACATTTGTATGCACTACGCCCGTGGAGCCAAAACACCTTTTTCCAAACACCCTTCGCGGTGTCCATGATAAGTCGAAAATGGATCACCTGCAATCAATCTAACCAAGAGTTTTCTTTAATTAATATAATTTTACTCTACTTGAACTAAGGATTTGTCGAAATAAATATTTTTGCAAAAATGGTGATGAATTTTCTGAAAAAATCGATTTTTAGGGGTCTGAAAATTCAGTTTTTTCAGTTCCAAAAAAAAGTTTTCTTTCAAATTGGAATTCCTTCGCCCAAGTATGAGATAATATTGTTATAAAGTAACCTGAAAAAAATTAGATTGATAGGTGACATGGTTTTCGAGAAATCGTGGACACCGCAACAGCCCTTTTTGAAAAATCACATTCCGAGATAATTGCGTTTAAAGTTTCGATTAATTGGGTAGCGTACAGGTAGCGCGCTGTTGAAAGCTGTAACTTAGGTTCTAGTGCTCCGATCTTTATGAAATTTGAAGAAAATAATCTTAAAAGAATGTACTTAAAGAAAATGCAATAACAAAATTTTCGATTTTTTCAACCAACACAAGTGTATATAACCCATTAAAGTTTTTTGATTGCTTTTGAAATTTGACGCTTTTTTATATCATTTTAACTGCTTAAAAATTTTTTTTAATCCTTTAAAATCCTGTAAATAAGTACCTCTTTGATTTTACACTACAGTTCTTCGTATTGTAATGACTTTTTAAATCAACCAATTATTTCTTACAATTAATAAAATATTTGTTTTGCTCAACGAATATTTCACAGCATCAAATAAATATTTCTTTGAACTGAACAAACATTGATGCAGCAATATTCTGCTCTACCATTGCTTTGAAGCAAAAAAATTGTACTTTATACAAATACTTTTTTCTTTCAATGTATATTACATAAAAGTACTTTGAAAAGGTGAAGTATCCAATAACAAATAAACTTCTTAATCAACATGTTTGAGAAAACCGTCTATCTATGCAAAAATTATCTTTTTGTATTTATAAAAAGCAGCAGTTTAATTTTATAAATTTATGTGGAAAATATTAAAAGACTTAAAGAATACAACCTGATACGAAGATGAGAGAACACAATATTGCTAAGATTAACGTTGGGGAACGCCTTAAACCTTATCAAAGTAGACACTGTCAATGAGATTGTATATCTTCAAAATATGTATATTACAAGGGACTGAGAAGGAAATACTGATGGATAAACAGAGCTATATAAAAAGCTCTGTATGAAGCGACGAAAATACAATAGATAACAAACCAGGAAACATTTACGCATACGCTACTATGATTTAACCAACACAAATCAAATTAGATATTGAAGAGCAGATATCGAAAATGGTGATAGGCATCCGTAATATTAAAGAAAAAATTTTTGATATATCTATATATAGTATATTTAGAGTTGTGGATCCATTTCGATCGAATTTTTAGTGCAAATTGGTACTTTTTTGCCCACGTTTAGAACACTGATTTTTTTTAAATTAAGTTAATTCTAAAAGAGATTGAAGCTTCTAAGCTCTCTTTGAACGATTATTATATTAAAATGAAGTATTATCTACTAATATTCAAACTTATTAATATTGAAAATCAATTTAGAACTGAATGGCAGACCTAAAAGCAGGCAAAATGTCCACTACTGTCCCTGTCCACAGGGCACTTACGATATGTTATCTTGTAATCTATATTCAATTTACCTTCAGTGTTCAGTTATACTATAAAACATAAATTTTTTATTAAAATATAAGCCTAGTAATTTGATATTCATTCATTACTTCTCGCAGATTATGATTATATATACCAAAAAAAATTAGCAAAAAACGCGTCCCTCATTTTCATTTTTTTAATTTTGCCAAAAGGCGCTCATTTTTTCCTTCGCCTTATATTTTGCGTATGTAGCAACACTGTTTGCTTTGCCCATGCATCCAAAGTAAACAGCTGTTCTAAAGTAAACGAAACCACTACATTGTTTTAATTGTGGAAACGTCATTTCTATGGGAAGGCAGAAAAAAATTCGAAGGATTATTGTTCAACGGGTGTCCACTCATGTCCGCTTGGAAAATTGTAAGAAATTTTTTTAATTATATCATAAACGTCGGATTCCTTATTGTTTTCAATTCACTTACGAATGCGACTAGCCGCGATGTTTTAAACCTATTCTTTTCGTAAGGAGAAGCAAGCAAGTGCAAAATATCCACTACTGTCCCCGAAAATACATTTATATTCTTTCATCGTATTCTATGTACAGTTAGATTAAATTTGAATCTTAATTTGTTTACAGACTAACCAAAATGAAAAGTTAAATGCTCTGAAAAGAAAGATAGAAGTAAATCGGCAAGTTGCTCAGGAAAATCGAAAAGTTATTAAAATATTTTATAAAAATAAAAAATTATAATTTTAAACTTATTACGAACTATGCTATTGTATTAAGAATAAATAACTTTTATATTGTATATAAAAATTATGCATTGTTACGAAATGTCCACTACTGTCCCCACATCCATCGAGATCCTGTTTACACGTTTTCTCCTTAAACAAGTGAAAGATATGTAATTAGCCATTAGTATTTTCATTTTCTAGTTAGTAAATGATCTTTCTATTATAATATTTATATAAAACTTATAAAATATATTTAAAATATTCTTTTCAAAGAAAAATGAGCAGAAAAATTCATTTTTCCTGCCTTTTGGGTGATGTTTTGGACTAAATTGTAAATAAAATTTGATTTTGCACATATATTTATACTTATTTAATATCTGATACTAAAAAATGACAAAATTTACAATTTTTTAAATAAAATAAGATATTGTTATGTCAAGGCATAAAATTTTTAGAGTTTCTTAGTTTCTGCCACAAAGCGGTTCATCCTTGAAAATAACTGCCTCCAACTGCGTAACAACTATGATTTGTATACATTTGACACCTCAGACAATAGAAAGCAATTAGTTTCGAACCGAAAATCGATCATTGCCATCTCAACATTCGTAGTAGCCAAAAGTTACCTTTTATTTGGAATGAGCTAAAAAATGTATTTTCGGGGACAGTAGTGGACATTTTGCACTTGTTTGATTGTCTTTACAAAAAGGATAGGTTTAAAATATCGCTGATAGTCGCATTCGTAAGTGAATTGAAAACAATAAATAATCGTACGTTTACGATCCAATTTAAATATTTTCTTACCATTTTCCATTGCACAACAAACCTTCGATTGTTTTTCTGCCTTGCTATAAAACTGACGTTTCCACAATTAAAACGATCTAGTGGTTTTGTTTACTTGAGACCAGCTGTTAACTTTGGACGCATGGGCAAAGCAAACAGTGTTGCTACACACGGAAAATATTACGCGAAGGCAAAAATGAGCATTTTTTGGCAAAATTAAAAAAACGAAAATGAGGGGCACGCTTTTGATAATTTTTTTTGGGTAGATATACTCATAATGTGCTAGAAGTAATGAATCAATATCAAATTACTAGGCATATATTTTAAGAAAAAATTTATTTTGTATAGTATAATATAGATTACAAGATAACATATCGTAAGTGCCCTGGGGACAGGGACAGTAGTGGACAATTTGCTCGGTTTTAGGTCTGCCATTCAGTTTTAAATTAATTTTCAACATTCGTAAATTCTAATATTAGTAGATAATACTTCATTTTAATATAATAATTACAAAAGTTGCAAAAAATATATTAGGTGTACAACTTTGCTTCCGCCGTTTTTCGATAGATGACTGCAGCGGTAAGTGCCGGTTGAAATAGGCAGGTCAAAAATTTCATACAGTAAGCTTGGACATCGGTCAACATAACCACATCACCACATTAGTGAATTTGTGTTTGCATCAGAAGTGTATTCTCGATCGAAGATGTCAGTTTTCGAGCCAAATTCTCGTCATTTGCGGGAAGTGTTGATTTTCTGCTTTCATTTGAAGAAAACTGCGGCTGAGGCTCATCGAATGCTCTCAAGTGCTTACGGTGACGCTTACGGTGAGGCATTACTTGCTGAAGACTCGTGCCAAACGCAAGAAGAATTAGCAGAATCATTGGGAGTTACTCAACAAGCAATTTCGAAACGCCTCAAAGCCATGGGAATGATTCAGAAGCAAGGAAATTGGGTTCCTTATGAATTGAAGCC